>SNQJ01S0166252.1:5634-26302 GCA_010110895.2 Picea sitchensis | reverse complement strand
TGTTTACCAAATATTCGATAAGGAATATAAACATGCATCTTTGTTATGCATCCAGATTATTTATCCAAACATGTTCCTTGTTTTGTTAACTTACATCAATGATGCACTTAAACGTATGCATAATCATAAGCCTGTGTGTATCTACCATAGGTATACTTTACAACTCACATACATCTTTTCATTAAAACCATTTAACTCATGATTGTTCACAATTGTTCTCATGTGATCCTCAAAGGCATAATCATGTTGCCTTTTATCATGACAACAGAGCATCCTTGCTCATTTATTCTTTCATCTATTTATAATATCCTTTCCTGAGGGAATGGAACACATTCTCCCTCAAGCTATAATTCAAAACGAAACTTCCATGACTCTTCATAATAGAGTCAGCCATGCATCCATGGTATTCATTTAATCTTAGCAAGTCCAATTCTTGTGTTACATTTCACTCATCCAGGTAGTCACATTATGCCTTTAGTATACATATACTCTTACATCATACATGTGCATAACTTGCACATTTAATAGCATTCATATCTATTTGGTCTTAATATCAGTCTTCATATCAAGAAACCTCACAATGCTTTAAATCCATGCACTCAAGCATATACAAGCATAGCCAAACATTCATCATGCAAGCTCATTGCTTTCACCTTTTCCATGTCATTCATACACATGGACATATCAAAATTCCAGATCCTCCTTCGAGTATCTCCCAATCATTCTTATGATAAGTATCATAGAGATACTCATCACTGAGATGCTCTCTCTGCTGAGAGCTTGCAGTCACTCACATGTTATCCATATGGAAATTTTAACAGACATAATCATAACTATGTCCCCCTTTCCATACGACAACAACCAACAAGGAGGCATTTGTTTTTTCCTCAACTAATATATAGTTATTCAACAATCCAAAAACACCATCTATGAAATTCCAACAATTCCCAAGGCAACAAGACAACTCATCAAGCTTATTTTTCATGCCTCAAACCAATTTTGGTTAACATACCTTTTATCGAGGGAATCCTTTTCTAGATTCCCTCTCACTACTACTTGAGCATACCAAGCCATACCTTATAAGGATAACGTCCACCTCTGGATGTTAAGTTGACCCACTGGTCATCTAGAAGTGCCCCAACACTTCCTTTACCACATTCAGGATCAACATTTCATTAATCTGTCTACCTTCCATTCAACAACAGCTAGGGATGAACGTCACTCTCCTCCTCCCACAGGAATTTCAGCAGATTAGTTTTCTATCCACCAAGCAAGGGAGGCTGCAATGATTTCTCACTCAATCACTCCATATTTCTACAGCTTTGTTTAACAACTTGATTATAAAAATGCTCCCCAACAATTCCTATACCCAGAAACAAATTAGTTTCTCAATTCCCTTCGGAACCAGAGAATTGCACATGCTCTCCCTTTTCAGAAAATTGTCACCACACCCATTCCTCTTGCATAGACATGCCCTTAAATACTAGGGATACACACGCCCCTATAAAAACCATGAGATTTTTAACTTGATCATGTAATTCCACTTCTCCCATGAGGTTCATTCTCAGTCCACGTGACTTATTTTATTTTACAAAGAGTGATTACCCTAATAGGAATTTGTTTTTTTGTTATGACAGGTCAAGTAGGATTGTAACGCCCATATATATATATTTCTAAACATCATTAAGTCTCATAAACATTTTATGAAATAACTGAAACAATAACTTTCAAGCATAATATTGATTTTCATAACAGAAACTTCAGTAGCTTAGATTTATCAATAAATCCTGATTTCATGGCAGAAGAAATAAATACATAACTTGACAAAGTACACGGATTTAGATGCTAGTTATGTTTGCTTTCTTCCTTGCTCCTACTACAGTCGGTCACGCCGCGGACATAGAAATAACTGCCCAAAACCAGTAACATGCCAGCCTAGGAAGCGACCTAGCTCCGAGATTTATCTCTGGGGATAAATGCGGCTATCGCAAAACCTCTAACAACTTCGTTTACTCCGATCCAGTAATATTGCATAACCGGTCGTGTCTCAATGCGAGCACATGTCACTGATAAATCTCTCGGCTCTCGTGAATGGCAAAGAACTAGCGGTTCCCGTCCGTTTCCTCCCCTTCCGGATAGTGCGCATCCCTCTTCCCTCCTTATTCCTCCTTGCCAGCTCGCATTCACTCTCAGCCACCCCATCCTCCGAGTCGCCGTTTTTTTTCATTTGTGTATTTTATCCTCTCAAGGTTTTTGGGCTTCTCATACGCATCACGCCACCTTAGCGACATCGCAATTGTTGTCTCGTTTTTTATTTTTTCTTTTAAGGTTGTAATGCAATTCGTTAAGGTAATCTTTAGTTTGATTATTAGCAATTAATCACTTATTTTCTTTAATTAATTTTGCTGTATAATCTTTAAGCATTTTATTCAATTGGGGTGCGTTATACCGCCTTACCCTTCGAAGCGTTCGAAGTTGGGTATAGATGGTACAAATGAAGGGCATGGTTCATACATTCATAGCAAGTATCTGACAATATCAGTAAGTAAATAAAGAAGTCCATACATAATGGCAGGGTGCATGTGTGACTGGTACATGCAAACCATGAGTGCATGTACTAATAATCAAACTTTTATCCTTCAATAATTCGCGGTATGCATTCAATCTAGTCGTGAGGCTAGTCTTTCCATAAAGACGTATTGATGGTGTTTAAGAAATTAACGTGCGATTATCGGTTCAATAATTATTTTAAACAACTATGGTTTGAACATCATAATGAATATTCCATGCATCATAGCCCGCGTTTTTTTTTCTTTTCATCAACTCCCACCACATGACCAGGATCCCATAAAAGTCTCACCCATCTACTCATCCTTCCTTCCTAACCACTTCAGCTCCGTTCCCTATCCGTCCCTGCAACGAATTATCTTGGAGGTGACTCTTTGACCTAACTCAAATAGAACTTCGTGAAATTAAGGTGTCAGCTCACTTTCGACCAAGCTTCGCGGGCAATAGCAGTCGTATCCGCGACTTTGGGAGGCGTGAAAGACTGCCACCGATCTCCCATGACTTGGGGTTTGAGGAGGATACGGTGGAAACCTCCACCCTCCCTGTTAGGGCGGGTCAGCACCCTACAAATGCGGAACACCGCAGGGGGCAGGTGTTGTTGAAGGGTTTTTCATCGTTTATTTGGTTTTGGTCAGTGTTAGTACCACAATCATATTATAGTCCATATATATCATAGCGGTGCATCCAAATCAAAATAATTTTCATGTGCATTATTCGCCTGCATAAATGTTTCGCCGGTTGAGTGGTCCCAATATCCTCATCATCATTATCTTGGCTATTTCGCAGCCCGCAACTTCAGTTAGTCTGCGGCGCAGAGCTCATTTTCTATACATTATGTCAGCTATAATTGCATGCTTTCGTTATCTCAATTTGGTATCCACGTACCAATGCATTAACATCAAAGTTTTCTGATTTGAATTAGATTTCTCAATACCCTAGAATTCATACTTTTTACACATTCGCAAGATTATCATCTACCAAAATAAATTTCTTAGGTATCAACATCATTCTAGCGGTGTTTAATCATTCATTAATTTCTCTTTCTCACAATATGTCTCATCGTATACCTCATCATCAATAGCATACATTCATGGAAATTTTCATTCATAATAGATAAGCATTTCATGCATCATCATCAATAACATCTAAATATTCACAAAAGTTCATTCTCTCCTTAATAGATGCATTTCATGCATCATCATCAATAACATCTAAATATTCATAAAAGTTCATACTTTTAAAGTTTAAGTGTATCACTTAATGGTTTCATTGTGATTGGAAAATAAAGTGTATAGGCCTCGAGATCACAGTGGTCTGAGTCAAAGGGTGGTGTTACCTACACCCTCCTTCGACGTTCGAGGTGAGGTCAAAATAAGCGATGGATAGTCTTCGTCATTAGTGTCTCGGCGTCCTCCCAAATGGCAGATCGGGACTATACTTGTCCCACTAAAACTTAACTTGGTCTACCAAGCGGTTTAAATTTCGGGACTCTGGTCCAATATGCGATAACGGTTCTGCGTGAGTTCCCGTCGATACCTACAATTCTTCCCAATTTAGTTTATTTGATTCATCGTAACTATGTAACAAAAGCGGTCATGAAATACATTATGAGTTTTATGCAAATTAGAGATTGTGATGCGAGAGACGATAGGCAGCGGTTCCAATTTTCTCTTGGACCCTAAATGGCCCAATAAACCCGTGGTGACAACTTTGTCCTTCGGGAACCCATTATAGTACTCTTATTAGGCCTATGCGAATGAAAACTTGGTCCCCACTTCCTTAACCCGATTAGGTCCTGTGTGCATGCCTTAAATTTTATGTCTATCTTGTGCTTTCGCTGAGTCTACGCGTCAGATCACCTTTTCTTCATTTCTGAATCAATTTCTGGCCCAACTGTTACTCTGTTTTCTAGTCTATCCTAACTCAATGGTGTTCTTCATGGTCTTCCATACAAGGCTTTGTATGGTGGCATTTCGATGGAACTATGATAGCTGTTATTGTAGGCAAACTCTACCAAAGGTAGGTTCTTTTCCCACTGGGTTTGATTATCCGTGCGTACATCCCTAAACGTAATGTATGACTTGATTTACTCTCTCAGTTTTTTCCCATCGTTTGGGATGATAAGTTGTGCTTAGTTCAGCGAGTCCCACAATCGGCTTGTAGGCTTGTCCAAAACCTAGAAGTGAATCTAGAGTCCCTATAAAATGATCTTCTTGGGTATCCCATGCAAGCGGATAGCAAACATGAACTTTTCGTGTTACATTAGCAACATCATTAAGTGTCTCTAGCAGGAATGAAATGAGCACTCTTGGTTAACTTGTCCACTATCACAAGAATGGCATTGTGTCCTGTTGAGATGTAAGCGGCAATCCTACAACAAAATCCATGAGATAACTTCCCACTTGGACGTAGGGATATCATGTGGTTGTAGGAACTGCTTGGGAGTGATGGTGGTCGACTTCCTGATGACACCCTAGGCATTTGGCGGCGAAATGGACTATATCGCTTCATGCTGCCAAAGAAGGGATTTCTTCATATCACGTGCATCTTCACGCTTTCCCGGATGTGCACAAAAAAGTGACCTATGGGCTTCCTTGATTATGATGTTTGAATATCCCCATTCGGGGATGTACATCCTTCCTTGATATCTTAACAATCCATACATTCACAGTTATATCCTTCATACTTTGGGTCTATCGGCCTCCCGCTCACGAAGGTGCGAGTAACCTTTAAATACCAAAACTGTCTCCATGTAGTTGTGTCAACACATGTTCCGCCAGATTGATCCTTAAAGTTACCAAGGAGGAGATACGTGGTCTACTCAAAGCATCTGTGACCACATTTTCTTCCTTTTATGTACAGAATACCAAAATCGTACTCACTCATAAACTCACTCCAGCATGTGCGGCATTCAGATCTCTTTGGTGAAGAGATGTTTTAAGCTTCGATGGTGCGATTACGGAGCTCAAGTTGCAGCCCCACAAGATAGTGCCTCAGGTTTTGAGAACCGGCATTACGGTTTTGCTAGCGTAAATGAGTCGCGTATAACTCTTCGGTCTTCTTCAACTTCCTTGATGCGTAAGCTATCCTCCTCCATCCTGCATTATACGGCCCCAAACCTTGTTTGAGGGCATCGTCGCGGTCATGAGGATCCTTTTCCATACTCACGGCACTTTGATTAGAATTGGCGCACTAGTTTGTAATCGCTTAAGCTCCTTGAATGCACTATCACATTCTTACGTCCATTCATGCGACCCCCTTGCATTTGCAAAGTGGTGATGGGTTTAAGCTATTTTTGAGAATCCTCTCACAAATCTCTAGTAATAACCCTTCAGCCCCATGAGCTTCTCACCTCATGTGCATTTTACGTACTGGCCATTCCATAATGGCCCTTGCCTTTTCTGGGTCCACAGATATCCCGCTGAAATGATATGGCCTGAATGGTGGATCTCTTTACGGAAAAGAACGCGATATGCTCCATATAATTTGTTCTTTCTAAGGCAAGATAACACTATTCTCAAGTGCTCCTCGTGTTCTCTTTCATTTCTGGAATAGATGAAGTATGTCATCTTGAAAAACTTGTACAAATTGATCTAAATACTTCCAGAATCGTGGATTCATGGGCTCATGAACAACTGGCTGGCGTTAGTTAATTCGAAGGTACTACAACAAACTCGTAATGTCAAACCCGAGGTTGGAAGGCGGTTTTTGGGATATCACCTTCAACAATCATAGCGGGTGATACCGGATGTAAAATCGATCTTTGAGAATCTGAGCATACTTTCCTTCGGTCGAAGAGGTCATCTATTAATGACGTGAATTTTATTTTCACTGTAGCTCGGTTCAAGTACCTGTAGTCTATACATGGTCGTAGGGATCCATCCTTCTTCTTTACAAAATTACGGTTACCCCAAAGGTGAGACGGGCCTTACCCAATAAGTCCAGTAACTCCTTCATTGCATTTGCAATTCACAAAGTTTTAGCACTGTCATCCGATACGGGTCGCGGATATTGGTTCTGCACCGGTTTTCAGCTCAATAGTAAAATCATGCTCCCTCTCCGGAATTAATCAGGGTAATTAGTTTAAGGCTTATCTGGAAATTAGGCAATGCTGGATCTGCGACTAATGGAGTCCTTCCTTTATTTCAACTGCCTCCACTACGCGGTGAAACCCTTGTCTCAATGCGGCTTGACCTTCATCGGATTGATATAAAGCGTAATGACACTTTTCTCTGTACCACGAATCCTGTCGGTTTTCCTTCATCGTTGACACAAAGCACCTTCTTTGTGAGCAATCTATCAAAGCTCGATGAACTGCCAACCAATCCATTCAATGATTAAATCCTTATGTTCCAAAGGCGGGTGGCGTATACCTTCTGACACGGTGTTCCCTCCTAGGTCTACTATACAACTATCGACACTAGGTCCCACAACTTGTTTTTCCCAGAAGCCATCTCGGCTGCTTAAATTCATGCGTTAGCTCATGAAACGCCATTACTCTTCTCTAATGCGGATGGTGAAATGAAACTATCTATGCATACGAGAATCAAACCAAAATCTCTTAACATTTATATAATTTTGGCGTGATGGCTCCCTGTGGATTGATGTTTGTCTTGGCGGTTGTTAACCGCTGCGAAAATCTTGTGGTTGCTACTTGATCTTCCCATTGGTGCCTTTCCTTCTCTAATACGCAAACCCTTATTGTAACTCAGGGCGGTCCCATTCGTAATGGGGTCCTTTTTGCCTCCAACCCGGGTAATATGAAGTGGAACCGATTACCTTTATGTGATGGTTCACGAAGCGAGTTTACTCCCCCGGAACCCTGCCCCTACTAGTTGTCCCCGATTGCTTCGTTGGCACATGCGCAGATTGGCGAGGAATGAATGACGTACCGCCGGTAAAATCCTGCCGGAATCACGTCCTTGGTATGCCTTTGTTACCATAAGGTGGTGTATTAAGCCCCTTGAAAATTTCCTTGGGGTCTTTCCTCACGAATCACGGCGATGCGAATGTCGATCTTGCCCAGATTAAGTTCATGTGTTCTTCTGCGTATCGTGCACTTTCTACCGCCTCTGTTACCGAAGACGGCTTCCACATCCATACCATAGCTCTTATCTTAGGGTTAGGGCCACTTCATGGCGATGCGGCACGATGGATCAGTCATTTTCCATGTATGAAACATATTTGACTAGTTTCATAAATCCGATCTCATATTCTTCTCACAGTTCTATTCCCTTGTATTAAAGAATGAAATGCCCCTACACAGTATTCCTCGTGGTATACGGTAGATATTTCCTTGGAAACTCTCGAAAGTTCCCAAGATCATTATGCGGGGTAAGGTGTAGCTTTCTTCTGGAACCCCACCGGTTCAAAGCGTTGTCCCTTAGCGGAAAGTACAATCTTAGCCTTTGAATTGGATGTATAATCCCTTAAGGCAAAACACCTTGTCATGCCTTCAATAGCACTTCAGCGTGTTCAGCGTCCTCTAGCAAACTCAGGGTTTGATTTTTTGTAACTCTCGTGTGATGTCTCAGGGTGGAAGTTCTCCCCTTGAGTTCGTTGAAGCTTCTAGATTACCGGTTCAAGATGGTGAGTGTTCCGCCATTATTGTGGTAAAGTATTATACAAGGTCTCGTTAATGGCTTCAACGAGCATAGTTTGAGGGAATGGTTGGGGAGGTGAATTGGTGGTGGCGGTGGTGAATTATTAGAGTGGTGGTGATGGTGTGGTGTACGTTGGTGGTGCCCGTGTGGCAACACTCCACTTACCGACCCAGCGAGTCACAGCCATCACGTATGGCTTAACACGCATCACCCCAAAATTATGCGGGTGAGTTCAAGGACGTTCAAATTGATGCTACTTAAACTATAAACATGGTTAGGCATAAGTTTTCTTTTACTTGTTTGCGTAAGCCGGATGTTACTCCATCAGGGGAATTGGATAACAGTTAGGTCGGGTTTAAGCATCTAAGCTTGGTTTGTTAGTTCTTGCAAAAAGAATTATTGATTCCCTCGCCCTGTGATTACATTAGCCTTGTGCTTTGCTCGTCACTTCCTACTGGTGCGCAAAAGCCACCAATATAAGTCTTAATCATCATTAAATATCTTCAAGGTAGCCTAACCTTACACTTAATTAATTAACTAATTTTAAAATAATATTATTATACTAAATTAATTTAGCTTAAATTAATAATGAAAATTATCTTGACCTTGTATATATATACATGTGTTTCACTAATTTATTTTATTTTATTTAAATTATTTTAACATTTTGACTATATATATGAAAATGATTAATGTCCTCACAAGAGTTCGGGCACGCATGGGTTCCAAGTGCTCATCTGGATTTCATAAGCTCCCTCGTATCTAATTCCTCAATTTCTACACCTGTCAGCCTTTCAATCCTCAGCGTTTTCCTCTATCCACTTTCTCCTTGTTGGGTCTTTTCGCTTGCTCAGTCTTTGTTCACCACGGCCTACGCCTCTGCTTTCTGCTCGGGGTTTGAAATTCTCATCATGGTTCATCTTCACCAACTTAGTTGAGCACTTTACAGACAATGCTTACCAAAAGCAAGAGTATTTGATATGGCCCGATAAGATTTAGGACATAGGTCAGTCTCGCAGATCTCACAGGAACCGGTCCATGTATGTACATTTTCACGGAGCTCACCCTAAACTCTGATGGAAGGTATGATTCATTCACTTTGTGAATTTTGTAGTTTGATTTTCACTTGAAGAACGCGGGGTTATTCATATCAAAAATTTGCATAGACCTTCCTTACTTTATGGTAATGAATGGTGATTTCCTCTTTGAAACAAAATAATTTCTTGTAATTCCATCTCTGTACAGATTTTGATTATTACGCCTTCCAATTTATTTCGTTTATCTTTATAAATTTGTTCGTTTGTGCATGAGCATGTAGTTATGCATGTAAATATATATAGTTTTATAGGTATACGGGATCGTTCAATTTCATCGACTAAGCCTAAGCGACTCTTTGGAATTTCCTACGGAATTCACTGTCGAATGCCTCAAACCACAGGCCTTATCTTCCCTACGTCGCTGATCTACGCACCTATCATGTATCTCGATGCGGCCAGCCGAGTGGGGGTTTCGAACTTTTAAATGATCACGATCCTGCACCTCTCCAATTCCGATTCGCGATGGGCTCGGTTTCTAAGAGCTATTTATACTTGATATGCAACGGTCTATATGACCGTGTTCCACAAGGCAGTAGCGCAATGCGCCTATCGAGGGTTTTATTGCTTAACTTTCCGGTGGGTTCTTTCTTTGTTAGCCCCTTCCGGCTTATCGCTTAGCCCATATGACTGCCTCCGTGACATTGGCCATATCACTTCTCCGGGGATTGAGGTTTTCGGCGTTTTCTGCGATAATCAGCGGCGCCGTCGCTGGATTCCTCGATCGATCGTCACCACACATCTTTACTCCTAGCAAGGTTTGGACCTTCCTAGCCCTGTCTCTGTTCGCCCTTTATGGATTTGTGGGACTGCGTCCGGCGTTTGAGTTGTGACTTCTCCGGTCGTGATTCCGCTTTGTATCACGAAATCTTCGAACCAGATCTCTTCGAGATCAGCGGACGCGTCCCTCGGATCAATGGTTATGGTGGTGTCGAGAAATCGCCGTCAGCGATTTTCGTGCGTCGGTGTTTCTACCCAAAACTCAGATGTCGACCAGAATATCAGGGATCTCTCACCGGCGTCTCATTGGTGGTGATCGCCCCTTGTTGTTTTGGGGTTTTGGACTTGATGGTTTCGAAATGCAAAGGGTTTCATGTCCATGAAATCCCTGATACGTCGATTCTCGATTTTTCGATGGGTTCTTGATGGTTTCCACATATCCCATAGATGGACGGCTCTAATTGTACCGGAATTTTCCATGGTTCAGAGCTCTTCTGGATGATGGACGCGTGTGCTTTCAACTCTAGTGGTCCCATAAGGCTTACATCATCGTCGGGATATAGCGGATCGTGATTCCCCAACTTCGGGGACTCTTTGGTATTTGAAAACCCGATTTCCCGATCAACGACTCTACGGGATCCTCGCCCGTCGTCTTTCAGGATGGGCCGGTCGGATAAACTTCGTTGTTTTAGGGATTTTTCCGATACAATGTGCACAAGTCAGGTTGCCGATTCCCGATTTCCGACTTTCTCTGGATCTGCGACACACACATCCCTCAAATCGAACTGCTCCGATCGTGTCGAGATATCGCGGATCGTGATTCCTTTGTGAAAGAGTTTTATGACTCTGGAAAACCCGATATGCCGATTTCCGACTCTTCGGGATCTATTGACACGTGTTCTTTATGTTTGGAAAGCTCTAATTCCATCGGGAAATCGCGGATCCGCGATTTCCTAATACATGACTCTACCTCCACGAAATTCAGATGGTAAAATCTCGACACCTCCAGATGTTGGCCGTACATAAGATCAGCGACTGGGATCCATTCGAGATTTGAGGCCGACTCGATTCTCGGACTTAACAAATCCCCGATATTTCGGATTTCCAGTGGCTTCCTCCTATGCAGCTTAGGGATTTGCGTCGCGACTTATCTGAATCTAGCGATAGCGAGTTTCATAGAGGATGCGGCGTAGTCAGTCCTCGGAATGTAATGAGCAGCTCTTCTATGAGATAGTGGTTAATTTGCATGAAACATTATGTAATGTAAAAAATTCTCTCTTTAGCCGCGATTGAAATTTTAGCGATTACATGGTTTTGAAATTTTACATTATTACAATCATCGAAGCTAACACAAGCAACTAGTTTACATTGTTCCCTCATTAATATAAGTCCGCTAAGTTTCCTTTTTCAGCCTGCGCATCAACAGTTCCCCATTTAGGTGGATTCGAGGTAAAGTGGAGGCCTTTTCAAGGTCTCGCAATGTCTTTGCATTTTATTTAATATAATTTATTGTTGTTATTGGATCATACGGTTTCAAACTAGCCGACCGGAAGCTTCCACGACATTTCATCGGTTTTGGGGTGTTTATTCTACCCGAAACTTCATTAGCAGCATTGCTCAAGGAAAATTAAGCTATGACTTCTCTTTTTAGGTGCTTAGCGGCTTGGATACTATAGCGTATCATGTATCGATCAATTTAATCAAGGCAGGCATTATATCTCTACGGGTTAAGCATGAGTTGGAGTTAACACTCGGGTTCGATATAGGCTCGATTTGAACTAAGGCGGCTCACGATACCATATAGTTGCAGCCCATATATATATATATATATATATATATATATATATATATATATATATATTTCTAAACATCGGTAAGTCTCATAAACATTTTTATGAAATATTTAAACAATAACTTTCCAAGCATAATATTGATTTTCATATGAGCAGGTAGCAGATTTATCAATAAAATGTGGATTTCATGGCGAAAGAAATAAATATAACGACAAAGTACCTAATTATGATGCTAATTTATGTTGCCCTACTGCCTTGCTACACAGTCCAGTCCCGCCACAGACACAGAAAATAACTACCCAAAAACTAATGTCCACCCTGACAACTAGGAAAACAACCTAGCTACAGGATATCTGGGATATCACGGCCATCTTAAACCTCTAACAACTTCGGTTACTCCGGTCGTATGTCATGGCCGGTAAGTCCTGGAGTGTCTCAATGCGAAGGCGGACATATCTGATGAAATCTCGGCTCTCTGCGGATGGAAAAGCGGCCGGTTCCAGCATCCATTCCCTCCTCCCCTTCGAGATGGTCGCGCATCCCCCTCTTCCTCCTTATTCCTCCACCTTAACTCCATTCACTCCTCAACCACCCGTCCTCCATCGCCGTTTTCATTATCCTTTTGTCCTCTGGAGTTTACGGGCTCACCACGCATATGCCACCCTGCGGCATCGCAATTCCTGTTATCTCATTTTTTATTTTTCTCTTAAATTTGTAATGCAATTCATTAAATGTATTATGCAGTTTGATTATTACTTAAGTAATCGCACTTATTTTCTTTAATTAATTTTTGCTTTTATGGTAATCTTTAATCATTTATTCAATTGGGGTCGTTACAGGATGATCTCACCTACTTCCATAAGGCATATATACATGGTGTATTGTACTCCTAATTCCAAATCCTTCATTTAATGAACACTTTTAATTAAAATATGCTTCATAAGCCTACTTTTTATGCAATTCCCGCCACATATTCAATCCATTTCATACGGGCTTGAGTATTCGCGAAGCAGGGTTTATGCCATTTGCATCAAGTTTTATTATTAATCCCCTAGGTATAAGCCCACTTTTGTGGGACTGGCTATCATTTCCCCAAAACAAATGATAGGCTTCTTCTTCCATAATCTTAACATGATTCAATCTTGTTGGGTAAAATCCCAACTGAATTTTTTAATCTGCATCCTTCTCCTCGGGGAACTTATGTAGATAATTTCCATCTGACGATGTCTCATGAGCTCATCTTAGCTTTGGGTAAGCAGTCTTGTGACTATTCTCCGACCCATCCAGACCTATTGTTTGAGTCATGCTCTACTAGATATGGTAAGGTAGGGTTCCCTCTCCCTTAATTTTTTCTAGAAAAATCACTTGGCCTTTATTGAGCTAAGCGGGCCAAGTGTTGTTGCTTTCTCTGATACCACTCTATCACACCCGGCCCCTAAGTGCCTTTTTAAGAGATGGGGTATATAAAAAATTCCTTGGTTCCATGGCTGGATCCCTCGGATAAGAGCACCATTTCCTTTTTCTCTCTGAGATCTTTCAGTATTTATAAACTCATCCAGGACGAGTTAAGTTGAGAGTTATGGCCTTCAAATTTTCCGAGGTGTCATTGGAAAATGGGCCACCTTCTCTATGTCGATTCACTTTCCTCATACCATTCAACATGGCACTGTCGTGGCCCTGATTGTCATCCTTTGGAAATGATGTGAATTGGTGGAAGAAAGGAGTTCTGAGGGAAATTCTTTGTCGGTCCGTGCGAGCTTGTTCACTTCCCAACCTACGATGCTTCTTGGTACTCCTTTTTCCTTACCATGTGGTTGGTGTTGGAACCTAGTCCTCCAGAATTCATCCTTCCATTATACGATTGTACAACACTAAAGCTTCCTGGAGCCTCTCTCTACTCTAGAATATATGGTGGAGTTATGTCCACCTTTGAATCTAACGGTTAATATTTACCTGCACTTAACACATCTCTTGGACTTTACTAGAGGTGGGGTCCCTACCTAATTTGTGTCCAATCCATGATAACCGTGGATCTATCTAGACGTACTACATGACCATGACACCGCCTGGGCCCATCCACAATGAATCTTGACACTACAGCGGAAACCCGTGCTTGACGCCGGTAGACACTTCAGCCAATTTTCTCTATTTTCAAATCCTCGAGTCAAAGACCTCGAGTCCTACCACGGCTCCGACCTTCCAGCCCTTTTAGACTTGTGTCTTATCGCATCAAACACCCGAGGTTCCAGTCACGAACTCGGTGGGTCCTCTGCGTACATGGTGTTACGCCGCAGGTGTCCCTACTATATGCCACACAAGGTAGATACAGCAAGCGTGGTACCCACGTTGACACGTGGAACCCATCTCTTCGACCTTATACCATATATGATGAGTCAATAAGACACATGGATTAGCCATGAGATGACATGTGTCAGCTTTGTCATATGGTCGGAATCCACCATGTACTTTAGCCATGTCGTTTGTTGACGTCACTCCGACCTTCGACCTTTGGGGAAACTCCACACCTTGAATCCTGAATCGCAAGTGGGGTTGTACAGGAGAGTTGAATAATGGTCCGGACAACCATAATCTTCTAGTTTGATCAATGATGACGAGGGGATTCATGGCTTCATGCTCACAAATTGATCCACACAATCCTAAGTCTTTAGTCCTAGGGGTAATCGGTTGGGAGGATCATAAGGCAAAATGATCGCTTGTTTTCAGTCATCCCTTCCCTTACTCTATCCTTCCACCAACACGCCAATCTAATGGTCAATAAGGATCCCGAAGGATCCTTAGCTCCTCCATTACTTCCTAGGATTAGAGCATTTGGGGTTCCAACCGTTTAGCACCCTTTTTCTCCAGTGGTCAATGTCGGGGCCGACCATGGCGTAGATCCAACGGTTAGGGAGGATCCTGAATACCCTCATATATACGATTCACGTTACTTCACGACTAAGATGTGGTTCGAGGTTTAACAAGGGGATGAATCCCACGTTAATGAGTAAATGACCTCCAACTAATGGTCAACTGTCAAGTTATCGGTCCGACAGGTCACCTTTGGTGCATTTAGGACATTACAATGTTCATTCACCACATGGTCACGGAGTTGAATAGCTTAGCTCCTTTTTGAGTGTAGTGAAGGTTTCCATGGTCCTGGTCCTATGGAACTTTTCAAGCTCCAGAGGTTACACTCCTAACTCTTAACCGAAATTTGGTTAAGGTCATGGGAATGATCCCATGGTCTCTTGGATGACTAGTTTGAAGGAAGTGCCTTCCATTCACAGAACTCAAGTTCTATAACAAGGAAAGGTATTTTCGAGGAATCAACAGGATTGTGGTAGTCTCGTGGAGTCTGTCCCAACCCTAGAATTGTGAAGTTGAATGTTTGAAAAACACCTTGAGGATTTTCCCACCTAGCACAACAACCAAAACTTGTCATATTACAACCATTCAAATACAAAAGTTTAAAGAAGAGAAATAAGGTGTGCATGAAGTTTCATGGGGCCGCGTTTGTTGTAATGTCGTGCCTCGCCACTCTATGGAGTGCATTGTATATCACCAATTACCAATTTCAGAGCCATACATTTCAATTCAAGTTATAGAAGTGTAATGAAATATTTATCTGTACAAGTTGCAGCCAATAGCGGTGGGTTAGCCTCTCCCGCCCATCCTTGGAGCTCGGAGGAATTCACTCTTATCACTCGGCCTCCATGTAAAAGCCATGATATCACTAAGGAAACTTACGTAAATTTCTCGGATATCCTCTGTCACCAACCTCCTAGGGTTTATCGGGTGATCCCTGGAGCATCAGGCTGTGACCTTGTTCTCGGTCGGGGTTTTACGGGTTCTGTTCAAGCCAAGATTCAAGGAAGTTACTCTCCTCCACCTCTCTAGCAACAAAAGAAGTCTCCCTTCTTCCCAGCTCCGGGGCCTCCGGGTTTATTATGTTTCTTCCCATCTAGGATTTCCTATGTTTTAGAGAGTCCTTCTTGACTACATTGTCCTCAAATCCTCTCCTTCAGTGCCGGTTTCTTTCAGTAGCACCGATCCCGCGACCTCTTTTGCTCTAGTCTGGGCCGAGGTCTTCTATGATCTAAGTCCTTAACTCTTCCATGAGTTCTTTAATATTTCTATTGCACGTGCTAATGCATTCCTTTCAACAATTATCTTCCTTAGGATGGGAATTCCCCTCGGTTCTCTCCGATGTGAGAACAACTTATTCTTCTAGTTATTATTCTTAGTTGGAGAGCCTCACATGCTCTTATTCCTTCTAAATGGTATGGTTCCCCTAGTTCTTCTTCTGAGTTGGAGAGCCTCACATGCTCTTATTCCTTCTAAATGGTATGGTTCCCCTTCTTTCTATGAATGGTTCTTCTCTTTCACGCCCTCTCCTTTTTCCCCATGGAGGTTCTGTACCTGTTTTGTTCCTTCTGTCAGAAGGAACTCGGGTCAATCTGGGCCTGCAGGAAAACTACACTCTGTGGTACTTCGAGCTGATAGTTTTATGTCTCCTCAACCAGACTCTCCATGCGTCCATTCATTGGGGTAGTTGAGTTTTCAACCACCAATCCTTCTTTCATTAACTGGTTTTTCTTTTGGATCATGATGAGGCTTTTTATTTCAGCAAAGAGAATTTGGTTCATTTGACATAATGAACCCTCTCTACAGTTTCCTCGCTCTTTCCTCTAGTGATATCATGGCCAGTACTTCAAGGCTTCACCCCTACAGTAAGTTTTTGGCAATCTAAACAATAATACATTTCTATTGTTCACATGCCATAGCATGGTAATCGTAAATAATGATTAATTACACGTTGAGGGAAACATGGGTATTATAGGCATTCCATACATCTACCAATGTAATCAACAACATCCTTCTTCATTCCTGGCCAAAAGAATTGGATTCTTATTGTTGCAATTGTTTTTTGGGAATCAGGATGTCCAACATATAGAGCATTATGCATTTCTTTTAATACCAAATTTCTTAGTTATGTGAAATCATGAACATAATTTTTTTTTATGCATAATTACTCCATCTTCCTTCATCTCATACTCTTTAAATTTTTGTTGTACATTTTCCCACTGTAAGATTTATTTTACCTGTAGGTAATGTTGGTGTGTAACAACAACATCTAAAATTATGTTCTTTATATCTAATATGTGCCCACTAATGGTTGTAGCATGCATAATATGTACCCTTCTGCTAAGAGCATCAACAACTTTATTTTATTTTCCTTTGATATGCTTGATATCAAAGTCATACTCACTTAAAAATTCTAGACATCTTGTTTGTATGGCATTTAAAGTTGGCTTCTCAAAAACATATTTAAGACCATTGTGGTTTGTCCTTAATTCAAATTTCTTCCCTGTGAGATAATGACTCCACATCTTTAATATATGAATTATGGCAACAAGTTCTAAATCATGTGTGGCATAATTCCTCTCATGTTCTTTAAGATTTTTGGACTCATAACTAATGACATGTCCATTTTGAGTGAGGAATCCACCAAATCTTTCTTTGCATGCATCTATGCATACCACAAAATTCTCATTTGGGTCAATAATATTCAAAATAGATGCACTAGTTGGTAACTCCAAAAAATTAAAATTTTCTTTTCACTTTGTTTTCCATTCAAACTTAATTCCCTTCTTTTTTAAATAAGTGATGGGATGGACAATATTAGAAAATCCTACAAAAAATCTCTTGTAGTATCCGACTAATCCCATGAAATATTTGACTTCTAAAATATTCCAGGGTGATGGCCATCCTCTAATGACTTCAATCTTCTTTGGATCTACTGTTGTGCCTTCCTCTGAAACAATGTTCCCCAAATAATGGATTTGGTTTTGGTAAAAGGAGCACTTGTTTATCTTGACATATAGTCTATGTTTCCTCAGCAATTGCAACACCAATCTCAAATGATGTTCATGTTCTTCTTCTGACTTGGAATATATAAGTATGTCATCCAAGAATACAATGAAAAACTTTTCCAAACAATTTCTTAATATGCCATTCATTAAGCACATAAAGACACTTGGTGCATTGGTTTGTCCAAATGGCACCACTACAAATTCATAATTCCCATACCTGGTTCTAAAATCTATCTTATTGATGTCTTCTTCCTGGATTCTCACTTGGTGATATCATGATCTCAAGTCTATCTTTGAAAATATATTTGCTCCTCTTCGTTGATCAAAGAGGTCATCAATTATGGATAGAGGGAATTTGTTCTTCACAGTGTCTTTATTCAATTATCTAAAGTCAATACATAGCCTCAATGTTCCATCCTACTTTTTCACAAAGAGTATTGGTGCTCCCAAGGTGAAACACTTGGACGTATGTACCCTTTCTTCAACAATTCCTCTAGCTACATTTTTAATTATTTTAATTCTAGTGTACTCATTATGTAAGGTGTCTTTGATGATGGGGAAACTCCTGGTACTAAATCAATAGAGAAATCTATATCCCTCTTTGGTGATTGTTGGCTTTTAACCCTCCTTGGATTTGTCTTTGTCTTGTTTAGGATTCCTTATGGGTTATTTTGGTTCTATCTTACTATCATAGTTTGACCTTGGTTCAGATTCAATAAGATCTCAACAAAATCCCTTTAAAACTATCGACCCCTCTAGTAGACCATAAGGCAATGCAGTACATGGATCGTACTACGCAATCTCACTTGAGATAGCTCTATGGGTGGTCGTAATACTCGGGTGTTTGCAACCTAGGAATGAGTGGAGATCTATGGTTGTACTATGTAATCTTTATCCAATCGGTCTAAAATCTACTTATAACAATCATTCTATCCATGCATGTGGAATTCCAAATCTAACTAGTTAATCCATTCATCTAACATTCACCAATTAATCAACAATAAATACTCATACATTCATTCACATAACACATGTGTTACCATGGTTCACCCCCTCTTGGGATACTTCCATAAAGATCTGTATCTCAAGCTTTTATTATGGTTTAGAAATATATCATTTCTTGCGTGGTTACAATCTTAGGTATCCTTCTTTCCACAAACTCCTTGATCCCCGTGAGGTGGACTAGATCGCACCAGGATCCTCAGCCTCCAATCTAAACTTAGAATTGAGTCATTGACTACCTCCCTAGCTCACCAGCTTAATGACTCATACTGTGCTTACAAACATCTCTTCCTTTGGGTACCTTTGTACATCTCTACCCCCTCTGTGTGTCTATGTACAACTCTAAGTACTACTTATTTATATCCTTGGCTCACCATCAATTCTAATACATTATAAAAACCCTAACCCTAGAATTGTTATGTCTTCCTTGCATCCACATCTCGCTTGCTTATCTTACATGTGCTACTTTTCCTTCCCGTTGTCCTTTTCTCCTTACATTCTTCTCCTCCAAAAATAACCTTTCTTCCTGACTAGGCCTATATCCAACAGACCTCCAACATTGAGATGTGGCTCATCCTAATCCACTTAAACTTTGTGCGCTTCTTCAATATCTCCTGTGAGAGCCTGGAACTTGTCTGTGAGTTCCTTTGCTTGCATTTGAGCCTGCACGGTCTTTTCTCTGAGTGTGTCCAATGCTTCGGCTGCAATCTCGTCGTTGATCATCTATGTGCACTCTGTCTGAGTTTGTGCCATGTTCTTCTTTGCCTCTTCTGCATGCACAATGACCTCCTCTGCCCGCGCTTGGAGAGGTTCCATTTGAGCTTTTCTCTCCTTCTTCTGTGTCTGCGTGGCTATGAGTTCTTCTTGTAGCTTCTTCATATCCTATATTCCTTTGACATGCTCAGTGATCGACATCATCTTTTGCCTCTGCTTGAGGTCTTGGATAGTTGCGCTTATCTTCTCCTCTTCCTGGTCCCACTGTTGGTGTTAGGGTCTTAACTCGCACATAGGTAGAGCAATATATTCGGATGTAATAAAGGTCAATATTAATAAGGCCTTTTAATAAAATAGAATAAGGCAGATGTAAGAAGACCTAATAAAAGCTTCCGCTTATAGAAGGATCTTCCTCTAGATGCTTCTCTTGATAGACATATTTAGTATAAATAAGGGTCGAGGGTATGAAAACCCTAACTTGGAGATTATTGTAACAAAGCACTGCTCGACTGGAGGTTTCCCCCTCGAAGAGACCCGTGAACATTTCTTTCTGAATCAAAGTGTTATTTATGTTGTTGTTCTTATATCATTTTTGTGTTATTGTGGAGATTATGCTGGTTATATTACTGTTATTCTGCCCTTTCTAACATTTTATTTATGATTCTGCATACTTTTTATATCTGGTATATTACAAGTGGTATCAGAGCACTTTCCTTGGCAGAAATTGTGGGAATTTTTTTTTTCAGGGTAGAGACGTATTTCGACATCTTTAAGCCACATAAATCTGTCGTTATGCGCATAAACCCACGATTTAGGGATTCATACACGTAGGAAATACAAGTGGTTCTTAAGCACACATATGTTGGCCACCCTTGTAACCCCTGTTGGTACCCCTTCAAGTGGTAGCGCATCAGACAACACATGTGTATGGATCAACCTAGATTTCCTAAATCCCTCTTTAGATAAACCGATCGGCCGCCTGACTTCTATAGTGCCACTGAGAATAACACTCGGGAAGATACTCTCTAGTACTTGGGTAGTTAGGTAGTATGGCTAAGGGTACGATCTACCCTCCTTAGTTAGTGCCCTGAGATATTGGGCCGAGTACTATTGTTGGACCCCGCATGTATATCAGAGAGCTATAGCATAGGGCAAACCCTTGTCTGTAGAACCCTTGAATACCTAACCCTTGGGAGACAGAAACATAAACAAATTAAAACAGACAATATCTATTGCCACGCAACTGTGTTCGGTTGTAAAATCACTACACTTTTCTTACTGGTTAAGCATTTGGGGATTTC
>SNQJ01S0166251.1:12855-28839 GCA_010110895.2 Picea sitchensis | reverse complement strand
GGTCATTGGTAAACCCTCTACAAAATCCATGGAGACACTTTCCCATGGATGGGATGGAACAGGAAGTGGTGAGTATAGCCCCAGTTTTCTATTAGTGGGCTTACAAGTAGAACACATCACACATCCCTTTACATATTTAGTTACAATTGCTTTCATTTGAGGCCAGTAACAAAACCTCTGTAAATGAGCCATAGTTTTTCCTACCCCAAAGTGCCCAGACACAAGAGAAGTGTAAGCTTCTCGTATTACATGGACTCGTTCACTTGTAGGAATAAATATCTTTCCAAGATGGTAGATTAGTTTTCCCTGCAGACAATAGTTCTCTACTGGTGCACCAAGGGTTAGCATCGAATATACTTCTTTAAAATCTTCATCGATGGCATATTGTTCTACATAGCTATCATGAGATAAAGAAGTATTCTTCAAAATAATAGAAGCAATAATAGGAGGTCTAGAAATCATATCAGCTACTTTGTTACTTGTACCCTTTTTGCACTTGATTACCAAATGAAATTGTTGGAGAAAACCCATCCATCTGTAGTGTCAAGATTGTTGCAATTTGGTATGTGCTTGGAGATATTGTAAGGGATGGCAATCTGTATGTATGATTGTTTCCTTCCCTAACAAGTAGTGCTTCCATTTCTTTACGATCTGGACTAATGCATACAACTCTTTATCATATGTAGAATAGTTAACAACAGCTTGGTTAAAGTTTCAGAGTGGTAACATATAGGCTTATGATATTTCATCAATATTTCACCCATGGCGTATCCACTGGCATCTGCCTCGATCTCAAAAGGTTGTTGAAGATTCGGCAATGCTAATATTGGTGCAGTATTGATCTTCTCCTTCAAAATGTTGAAATCTTTTTGTTGCTTTCCTTCCCACTAAAAAGTGTTCTTCACACTGGTTAAGGCATGAAAAGGAGCTGCTATAAAGGAGAATTTGGGAATGAATCTCCTCCAATATTGGATTGCACCTAAGAAGCTTCGGACTTCAATTACACTTTTTGGCTCAGGCCATTTTACAATTACATCAATTTTGGAAGGATCAATTTTCAATTGTCCTCCTCCTACAATATAACCTAAGTACACAAGTGAAGTCTTGCCAAATTCACATTTAGACAATTTTACATACAACTTTTCCCTTTTCAAAGTATCCAATACTTGCTTTACATGCCTCACATGTTCATCCCAAGTCCCGCTAAAAACAAGAATGTCGTCTAAATATACAATCAAAAAATCATCTAGGAAAGCCATGAATACATCATTCATCACACACATGAAATTTGATGGAGCATTACAAAGCCCAAACGGCATAACTAACCACTCAAACAATCCATGTTTGGTTTTAAAGTCAGTTTTCCATGCATCCTGTTCTGCGACCTTGATTTGATGATATCCACTGTGCAAACCCAACTTAGTGAAATAAACAACATTCTTCAATTGATCAAGTAAATCATCTATACGAGGAAGAGGGTATCGATTTTTCACCGTGATTTTATTTAAAGCCCGGTAATCGACACACATTTTCCATGTGCCATCCTTCTTTGAAACCATCACAATCGAAGAACCACAAGGGGATGAACTAGGTCTGATGACCCCTTGATCCAATAAGCCTTGTACCTTCTTCTTGATCTCTGTGATCTCCACAACTAACATCCTATACATGCTCACATTAGGAAGAGGAGAATCATGTTGAAGATGTATCTCATGTTGGATTTCCCTCTTAGGAGGTAATCCATCTGGTTCCTGAAAAATATCATCATACTTAGAAACAATATCAATTAATTACTTTTTATGAGATGGATCATACCCTTGGAAAGTGTTGTATGTCCTGACATATTTCTCTCTGGCGACCATGAGTACATATCTCTTATTAGTGTTTATGAGTCTTTTCATTTTCCCTGCACATCAAGTGTTGTATTTACCCTCATCTTGTGAGCTCTAACAATATATTCCACACCCCCTTTGGTAAGGTGGTATTTTTTCTCATGACGAAAGAAGACTGCTTTTCTATCATAAATATAAGAACTTCCCAACACTATGCCACATATATCAAGTGGTACAACATCCAAATCCACCTCATCAATCAACTTTGAATCAATAGAAAATTTGATCCTACATTGTTTGGTGACATTAAGTTTTTCTTTATCACATACCCAACCAAGAGGATAAGGTTTCGGATGTGGTTTCGTTTCAATACCCATCTTCTTGACAAGTGCTTCAGATATTAAGTTTACTTGGGAACCCAGATCAAATAATGTATCTATCTTAGTATGTTTAGATAACACTCTTATATGAAATAACTCATTCCTTTTTCATTCATCAACATGAGATTCATTATTGGAACTTGAACTAGCATGAAGAGAATCTTTACCTTGTACTCCAACCGTTGTGATCTTTCCTTCATCTCTTGAATTGGAACCAAGATCTTGTTGCACTATAGCAATGGTCTTTGTCTTCCCCTTTCCACTGAATTGTTTCGGTTTATTTTCTGGATGTAGTTTCCAATAGTGCTCTTCATCGTGACCTCTCTTCTTGCAATGAGTGCAAGATGGTTTTCCTCCTTCTCTCGTTACTGTAGCGGTCTTCTTTTCCTTCCTTTTAAACTTCTTAAAAGTATAATGTGGGAGATTGGAAGGTTTCTTTGTGAGATCTTCTTGAACATGTTTCCGCCTGTTCTCGAGGTGAGTGGCTTGCACACAAACTTCGTCAATACTAGTGGGGTTAAACAAGAGTAAAGTATGACGAATATAACTGTGAAGTGTACCAATATACTTCATTAAAGTTTCATAAGAATCCAAAGGAATGTTCAATGCAAGAGCTTTCTTCCTAAATTCTTCTATGAAACTTTGTATAGTTTGACCTTTACTTTGCCTTAAAGTTTGTCATTCCATCATTGCTTTATGTAAATACCCTAATGGATAAAATTTCTTCCTTATTACTGATTTAAATTTCGGGCATGAGGAAAGAAGATTACCACACTTACTTATGTCCTGAAGATTTCTCTCCCACCATATGAAAGTGGTGCCTTCCAACAAAAGAGAAGCCAATTGTACTTTAACTTCCTCTTCATCAATATGTTGGACACAGAAATACACTTCAACCTGTTGGATCCAATTATCTAGCTTTTCAAGATTAACATCACCATTAAGCATAGGTAAAGAAAATTTTACATCAATCTTTAATAATGGTTTCTTAAAAGAGGCTTTATGGCTAGAATGATGAGAATGATGAGAATGATGAGAATGCTCAGAGGAAGAAGAACTAGAACTCGAAGGTGAAGATGAAGGCTCAGGAGGATCTCCTCCAACCCCTTGGTTTACCGAAGCATCATCATCCGCATATGCTTCCTTTTTCTTCCCTTTCTTATTCATCCTCTTCTCGTAATCTCCATACATTCGTTCAACCATTTCTGAAATGCAATAAAAGACCATGTGAAATTTTTTCTCCTGTTCATCACGCTTGTCCTCTTCTGCCATTTTCTTCCTTCTGGATGCATGGCCAACTTCAGGATTAAAATTCTTAAGAGTTCCTTCAACCTTCTTATGCTTGTCCCTATTAATCATTCACACTCAACAATTCAAATCAAATACAACCGCTCTGATACCAACATGATCTGGGATCTTTTCATCGTGACTTATAAAGAATTGCATTAAATGAACATAAATTAAAGTGCACCATTAAAGAAGAGAAAACTAAAAAATGAAGAGACATAAGCATCAGATATGAACACAAAAACTTGATAACAAAGTTCGTCCCTAGTGGAATACGTCTCCGAATCTTGCTCTCAAAAGAGTAGGCACTTTCATTAACTCAGCAAAATAATTTGGAAAAATACATAATCATACCTCATTATGTAATCAAGCTACAGAAATAATGCTCAGATCGGAAAACAGACAGCACCACTGAATTTGTGGCATCGAATTACCCAAAGATGATTATCTCCATGCCTCGATCCGACTCTGGCACTCCCAGGCCCAAGAAGAATTATGTCTTTATTTTCGGGCCCTCTGCAACATGCAATAATGACAGTACCTCACCTCGAAAATCATGCCCAAAAGAACGTATGGTCTGCACCTCCTCTCCTCATGGTTGGGTGGATACATGTTTTAAATATTAAAACTGGCGATATGAAACAAGTGGTACCCACAGCCTAGTGGTTAGGGGAAAATGTATTAAGGCGTAGGCTTAGGCGGAGGTTCTGGGGTCAAACCCCATGGACTCTCGTTTTTGGTTTGTCATTTTTTATATGGCACATATTACATATCCGCTCTCGCTACATTTAGCGGTGTCGCTGGAAGGTTCTCCAATGATATTAAACGGTGACTATAGTTGGCGTGGTCCGCCAGATTTGGTAGACCCGCCACTATTTTTGTTTCAAAATCCATTCACGGGTTGTCCTTGTGCATTTACCGTCTACCACATGATAGCCCCTGATTGGGCCATGTAGCGGCCTCTCATTGGGCCACGTTTCCCCCTGCCAATTCATCACGCCACTTCAGCATGAAACTTCAGCACGCCACTTCAGCGCTCCACGTCAGTCGTACAGACTGTACGGACTACCACGTGGCACGATATGATTGATCCACAGATCAGTCCAAAAATCCAATAACTGGGTGACACGTGGTAGCCTTTGGTGCTGCCATGTCATCATTTTGATGTCATGCTGACGTCAGCATGCCACATGTCACTTCCTTTCTCCTGTCACATGTGTTGTACGGATGATGATGTCATCCATACGAAGGATGACATCAACAGTACGGATGTTGACTCATCCTTTGCCACGCTGCCCCCTATTAAGTTAGAACACCACTTCAGCGTGCCACGTCAACATTCCATGTCAGTCATACAGACTGCACGGACTGCCACATGGCATGATCTAATTGGTCCACAGATCGGTCCAAAAAGCCAATAATCAGGTGACATGTGGAAGCCTCTGGTGCTGCCACATCATCATTCTGACATCATGTTGATGTCATCATGCCACGTGTCACTTCCATGATCCTACCATGTGTGTCGTATGGATGATGACATCATCCGTACAGAGGCTGACGTCAACAGTACAGATGTTGACTCATCCCCTGCTGACTGGGCTAGGTTGACCAAATGTTTACCGTGAATATCTTTCAATTTGTAACTCTGTTTGACGAGTCGTTTGCACCATTAGAAAGCTTGCGACATGCTCTTCGCAAACATGCCATTTTCACTGAGTTTTGGGAACTTTGAATTTTTTCCCTTTCTCTGTTTGTTGGAGCCATTCTAAGTGTCCTGAGTTTCCTTTGTGAGATATGAGTTGTTCTTATCCTTCTCTGGATCCTTTTTGGATCACTAGTAGACATTTTTAAAAAGGGTAAAAGGGTCAAATCTTCTTAACAAACCATTAAAGGTATTTTATTATTCAGTCTATATTTCACCAATTTCATTAGAGCACATTAACCACCGATCGAGACCAGGATTCATAGAGATACCCTCGTGTCAATTACGATCAAAGACGCAACATTCCATCTTCAAAAATTTGCTTTCCTTTTTGTCAGCTATCCTCTACTTTGGATAAGCATTGCTCCTCTCAAATTGATTTTTTTTTGTTTTTATTGCCTGCAGATACCATTCATCCTTAGGTTTTTATTTTTTATTATTTTCCACCTGACCAATAAAAACAATTTCACAACCACAGCCAAAATCCTCAAATATGAGAGTGGAATAAAAAAAGAACAAAATATGTTATGCCCTAGAACTAAAATTTCCCCTATTCACTATAATTTTGTTAGCACACATAGAGGGGAGAGTACATATCACTTATTTTATTCTCATATCTATGATCATGTCGTTGGAATTGGAGGGGAGAGAAGGTACGAGGAATGAGTGGTTCTAATATGTGTATGGAAAGGGCCATATCCCTAATAGATATGATTTTCATCAAACCCAAAGAACCAATGCTCCCTACACATGGGGGAAACCATAATACATACCACATTATTCACGAGAATTAGGACTTGCAAATTTCATTTTGGAAACCTCTACCTATTATTATATTTCATATATGTGGACCACACCATGGACCCCAAACTCCTACTATAAGCACTTCACCCATAGTTTTTTACCAAACCCCCTCATGTATCAACCATCATTTTTTCCTTCCTAATTATAAAAAATTCCCCTACAAAATGATATTAACTGATGATGCATGATAAATCCACAATCATCGGAAGTAATCTAAATGAGTGGGCCCTGATTTTTCAAATCCTCTTTTCTTTTCAAAGAAAATATTCTTCATCATTTACAACTACTTTTAAACCAAGGACTGCAAATGCTTGATTTAAAAGATCAACAATCGTTTCAAAGTGCAATTTCTAGCTAAATTATTTGGAATATCCCCAGAATGCTCGACACCAAAATATGTAGTTCCTAAAACCACTTCTCTAATAGTATTTTCCCCTCCATTTTATTTAAAAAGATGATTCTTCCACCAAGTTGAGAATTTTACTTTGATTTTTCCTCTAACTCACTAATTTTCTCTATTATTGAAATGGATGAGACACAAGATTTAGAGATGGCATTGAAAAGACAAAGAAAGCAAAAGGAACTTGTGATTGAACTGAGTATAGATTGGGAAGAAGTATCAAATATTTACACAAAAGTGGGTTTCCTAGAACCTATGTATGGAGACACTTTGTGCACTATGGATATAGGTAAAACCTATGAATGGGGTGAGTTGTATCATATGTTTGAGGAAACCTACCCAGAGATACCTCTTCTACCTGGTGAAGTGAATCTAGACTCTATAATCTAATAGAAAATTAAGAAATCAAGGTTGCAACCAAGCCTATAGTTCTACCTTGCACTAAACTCATTTCATGGCTTATCGCAAAGAAAAAATCAAAAACATATTAGTCAAAGACACATCTGAGAAACTTATTTCCACATTTTATCCATCAACTCTAGAGTTTTGTTATAAATTTCCCTAACAAGTTGTTGACCTCACATAGGAGTATATTTTCAAATTTCTTTGAACTATCAACACCTTTTCAAAAGTTGGTGGATCAATCCCAAGGAGTTCAAGGCCAAAAGATTAGGATTTTTCCCCACAGGGAATTTGATAACACCCTACAATATCATAGTGACTATGATCAACAGACTGTATGGGAGGAAGACGCAATGTAGTTCAAAGAATCCTAGGTGTCATTGATCCACACAATTACCCAAACTGGCACGATCTTCAACTGGGCCTCCATACTTTCATAATCCTCACCCCAAGCTATCTCAAGGCCAAACACATAACCCCAAGAATCCCTCTATCCTTATTCGTGTCTTCCTATTTGTTGCATACCGCATATTTAGTAAACAACTTTCTGGAAATGTGTCATAGTGGTATCCTACTGAAGCACCAATTGATTTTTATTACCAGGTCTTATGGGAGAATTGTTTCATAATTCACTACACAAATATATGTGAACATTTCATAGCATCCATGTCCATGCTGATATTTTGTGAGCCTTCCTAGTGCATGAATGAAAAGGCTATGCAGAAAATTAGTGAAGTTGGTGATTAGCATGTAATATAAAGAGGAACATATATACGAGATTATGGAGCCATTAAAGCACCATATCTACAACCCAAATTCATTCCTAGTAAGTTATCCTTACAAGAGCAAGCCTAGTAGAGATTTGTGCATGTGGTAGGTGCATCACTTTCTTGCCTTGTGAACATGTGTGTGTGTGTGTGTGTGTGTGTGTGTGTGTGTGTGTGTGTGTGTGATTGCATCTATGCTTATGTATGTTTATATATATTTGATTATGATCATGATCATTGTTGTGTGGAACGGATAGTTGAGAATTATCTTGATCATTGTTATGTGGAACAGATAGTTGAATATGATCCAATCATTGATGTGTGTAATACATAGTCAGTTATGGTCTTAATCATTTCTGTGTGGAACATGTAGTTGATTATGATACTCATCATTGTTGTGAGGAACGGATGGTTGATTATGATCATGATCATTGTTGTAGATAGTTGATTATGATATAGTTGATGAAACATGATGTTTATGATTATGATGATTAATATTGTAATGAATAAGATGTGGTAGGGAACTTGGTTACTTGTCGACATGGATTCTCAGATATGCTCAGATCATAAATGACTGTGGAAGTCAAATGACTGTGGAAGTTAGATGACTGCAGAAGTCATGTACACATTTGGGTAAAATGTGGTTAAGTTAATTCATTATGAATTTGAAATTGATGATATTAATGTTATAGCACAAATTTCCACTCCATACTACATTTGTGAGATGGACTAGTCCATTCCTTATCTTGCAAATCTAAATCCCAATATCCTTCATCAAATTCATCAAATTCATCTAAAAAACACTATATTTGTTGATGTACTCTATTCATCCATGTGAAAATAGCATTAACAAAATTGGTGACCATATTGGGGATATTTTTCTCCTAGTTTGGATCTATTTAATATGTAACACCCCCAGCTCCTTGTTGGGCAATGCCACACCAGAATTTATATATATATATATATATATACAGGAAAAACCCATAATAGAAATCACATTAACATTTACATAGTAATTTAAAGAAACACATAGAGACATTTATCTATGTTAAATAAAATATGAATTGTGTCCAAACCTTCCACGTTCCTCCCAGCCATAGACCACACTACTCATAACTCTCAGCAATTGGTCACCCCCAAACTGGGGCTAAAACTCCACCAAGGAAAAGGTACCCTAAGTCAGGCTAAGGTTAGTCAACAACCAAAATACCCATACTTAGGTGCCAATTATGGCATATATCCTACAGTCTCTCATTTCCCACATGCATGTCCCACCCTAGGAAGTGTTCCCCTTCTCTGCTCAATAGTCCTTCGACTGGCCCACTTCCCTTCTCGGACTTCAGCGATAGGTCAAACAAGAAGTCTCAAAGCCCTATAGCTACATATTGGCACCTTGGGAATCAATTCCCAACACTTCTCTCACCTAGAGAGAATTCTCACAGGCCTGAAAACATGTTTCTTCAATAACTCATTGACCTAACAACCCACTAATTCAACATCACATGGGCCATAAAACCCGCTTATTCAATCCAGTTTTACCCAGAAAATGCTCCAAGGCTTCCTCGATATAGATACCACTCCAGAGTAATATTGTTAGGTATGGAGTATGGATTGATGTTGGAATGATCATGTGAAAATGAACTGTATTCTCCCAATTTTATGTGCATCTTCCCAACTTGAAACTTGTCATGTTGGGAACTACCTTGGGCCCCACACATGGACCCTCATATGGATTATACATTCTCCACTTAGGAACTTAGGATAATTAATATCCTATACTTTAAATTTTTAAGGAATATAATATTCCCTTGGGCTTAAGCCTCCTTAGCTTATCCCCTTAACCTTAAACTCTTAACCCCCCTTTCCCTTTCTAGTGGAGTTTATCCTCCCATACTCTTTTGTCTGGTTGGTCTGCAACAATGATGTATTTTTCATTAATAGTATGAATGATTACATGTTACAATAATAGGCTCTCTATCCTTTTAGCATCTAGTCTCTCTGGTCTAATAATCACATAGGCACTTTGGTCTATAATAACCTAGCTCACCAACCTATAGACATATGTATATTTACAATTGGGGTTCATCCTGGGGGTATTACATTCCCCTCCCCCTTATTTATGCATTGTCCTCAGTTCATTATATACAATGTACATTCAAAATTATTCAAAAAGCTCCATATCTTTGCTATTGAAGCTTGTTATCCTTTTGGTTCTCTTCTTTTCAAGCACCAGATTCATGTCTTAATACTTCAACTAGAATTTCTTTGCTCTATTCCACGGAGCTAATTCAGGAAAGAATTCATCCCACTGTAGAATTCTTGAGATGCCTCTTCCTTGCTTCACTCACCCTCCTAGGCTTAGGAATCATTTCACTATTGCACAGTCCTTCAATGATCCATATTCCCAAGGATTTCACACACAAGGAGAGTGCCAACTCATCTCCAGACCCTCGCTGAGGATCTGTATTTTTGGAAATCGTAGGATTTCAGTGTCCCAATAGTATCATTTCTTCCCAACAATTCCAAATTTAATAACCATCATCTCATTCGTATCACACATATATACTCAACACGAGATAATATCATAACAATTTCATCTAGAAATTAAAAAAAAAATCATAAGGAAATTCAATGAAAAAAAATTCCCCAAGTATGAGATTCCCTCTCATATTTCCTTAGTTGTTGTTGTAATAGGCATTGGTCTTTATTATGGATCTTAGAAGTGCCATACTCGAAACCACTTTTTTGGGAATACTTCCATCTTACATTCAGCAAAACAGATTGTTAGTATTTCCTGTACAATATACTTTTATTGTGATAGATACAAAATTCCATAAAGTGATAAGAAAAAATGTATGCACTTAAGAACTCAATCATTGCAATCCATTCATTAATCAGAATGAAATTTTCATTCCCTACACATGTATTTTCAGTAATTATGTTTTTCCTTCTCTGGCAATTATTACTTTGTTTCCTTGACAAATATTTCATGTAGTCCATTTTCATGTAACTACTTTAAATGGAAACTATCTTGTTGCACTATCTAACAGCTCCTAAAATGTTATAATCATTTTCATAAAATATAATATATGCATGGATTCACTAAAATGCATTCAATAGTGCATTCAAGCATACACAATTCTATCTTATCATGCATGTGTGCAAATTTATCACTTTCACACACTCATGATTTATTCATGCATATTATTCAATGCACCCTTGCATTGGCTTCAGAACACTCTATATCTAAGTCATGTATCTCACCATGGTAAATAGGAAAGTCTAGCCAATGCCTCGACACATCCTCCATACACTTCCTATTGACTGCTCAATTATTTGGATGCCTTCCTTTTCGACATGAACACTACACCAAGAATATAATTCTATGGTGTTCATTAGTGTTAGCAAAAAGGTTGTAGTGCAAACATTAATTATAAGTAGAAAGTTCATTGGATATTTGTGTGGTACATAGCCTTTCCCTAACCAACCATGTCATGGCCTCATACATAACTAGCTTTGTTGGAATTCATTCCTATAACATGGTCATACCCCTTTTATTTATTGTGGTTATTAACTCATAACCAACAAAAATCATGACATGTTACTATGTCAGATAAATGCATTCAAAAGATAAATAGCCTTTGTAATTAACACAGGCCCTTGGCCTTTATCATATCACATGGTAGATCACTCCAATGAATGCATTCACAATCATATACTAAAATAATTTTATAAAATGATCCTGGATGAGGAAATTCTTACCGAATTCCCTTCAACAATTTTGAAGCACATATACATAAATTTCATACATGCATAGCTTCCATTAAATAAATTTGATACTACCTTATTAGTTGGTAACAACAGAAGCTCGTGTGCCTCTTTTATCAGTCTTATATTCAACAATTCATCCTTTTGTTACGTCCTTACATATGCAACAACATTATTAGCAGCACTCGCAATCATGCAATAAATTTCATCTTTCCCGACACAACAACCACCATTAGGAACATCATATTCTTATATATAAACATAGACTACTCCTAGTCTTTATATATATATATATATATATATATATATATATTCACTAATGCATATCTATATGCACTAATAATGCATCTTTAACATGCTTATAATTGCATATGTACTCTAACTTCCAGTGTTATGTATGGTTGTCCAACAGGCCATATCAGATTTCTTGCTACAACAATTGTAGCAACTTTGGCCATCATTCACAATTCTCTTTGTTGTTCTTGGCTATCCTCAATTTCCCTAAATTCTTATTCACTTTTACTCTCACAAAAATCATTATGCATTATTGTTCTCTATCCTGAGCACCCTTTTCCATCCAAACCACACTTGCCCACTTTCACATTTTTAGCCAGATACTATGTTGATATTAATCTTCAGCCTTACTCTATTTCTTGGATCCATCTGATCAAACACATACATGACCAAATTATATTTCCTGTCATGTTTTTTATAGGATTTGGATCTTCAATATCCATTTACTTGTTAGGACTATACTACTTCATCTTTCCCTTGAATGGATACTTCAGTACATGCGGTTCTTGTACATTCCCTTCTCCTTTCTTAACCTATTCAATATCATTTTGACTTCTTAGTCAATTTCTATCATTTTGTAATGCTACCCAAATGTCTTCTCTTCCAGCTTCATAGAGATTAAATGGAAGTAACTAGAACTTCTTTTAATTGCCATCATAATTTTAGTGATACTTATGACCTCCTAGAATTTCCCCCATGGCTCTTTTCCACTTGAGATGGATTCTTTAGGTACTCTCTCTTTTGCATACCAAGTCAACATAGATCCATTCTTTTACTCATGGTTCATATTGATTTCCCTTCAAAAAAATCATCTCCATGCTTGAATCCTTTTGGATTGACATCCCAATCTACCTTGGGCATGTGCTCAACACCGTTGCACTGCACCCAACATTTCATACACACATTATCAATATTCTTTTTGTTGTTGTCATGGTTCCTTAAGTGTTTCCATAGATCTTATATAATTAGGCATCCATCTAGTGGTATGTTCTTCTCCTATCTCTAGCTACTCATGGACTTGGTCCAATTCTGGAATGCACTTAAATTTATGTAAAGCCATCCCCAGAAGTATGGTTTCATAATTCTAGCATCACTATGCACATAAGGCATCACTTTATGCATGTGTTGGCACTCTTTATCTTACATTCACCTTAATTTATTCACCTTTTAAGTTCTAACATTTATATCATGCTTCCATTGCACTACTATGACAAGAATAATGGAGGTACTACCCCCAAAATTGTATGGTTGGTCCTTGGAAATGTTTCCTTTATCTCCAATTTTATCCTTTGTATTTCTTTATCATAAGACTATCATATTGACATATAAATATGTTTAGAACAATTCTTCTCACAATGTACTACTTTATTTGTACATTGACACCCTTTATAGTGAATGGATATTCACTACTTAATCTAGTAAATATTTTACTCTTGTGCCCTAATTCCACTGAGTGCTTTGATTAGCATGAGTGGATTGGTTGTATTGGAATCCCAATTATTCATGGTTGTACCTATATCCATATCTCAACATTCCTCCTTTTTGTTTCTTGATCATCCTCTGAGGCATATTTGACATAGCACTCTTTCCTTGAGTATGTTTGCTCATCTTTAACCAAAGTTCAAATATTTACCCATTGTCTAACCCACCTTTCATAAACCTATGATTTGCATATCCATTTGTACTCATTGTACATGAATTAGCATGAAATGTAGATGGTATTTCTTACTTAACACCTACAATTGGTATGCATATTTGTCACTTGGGATTTCTTTTCTAGATCATAGTTCCATTGGAATTTTTCCACATTGCACACCAAGTCTAGATGTCTTCAGCTGAAAACTTCCTCAAGCAATCAATGCTCATGTTGGAGAACTGTATCCACTTTGTTTCCTCCTATATACAAATATATTTAGTATTTCTATGTTCAATCCATAGACATATGCATACAACAACATGTGTTAGCCAAAACCATAATATACAATTTTGGTAACATATGCACAGTTTGCCCCTTTTTGGTCACAAGAATATTCTTTCTGACTTCCGGATATGTGTAGTTCAATTATCAATTATGGGTGAATACATGGAATCTTCTTTCCAAGTCCTTTCCAATGATTGTGTCCTTGCTCAAATCTGAGTTTTGAATAGGAAGTTATAGTCATTTGATTATTACTCAAAAAACTCCTTCAACCAGGTGCAATTTTTAACTGTACTTATGCATCTTTGCACCTGGTCCTTTGGAAATTTGATAGGATCTCAACTGGGTTCCTTCATGACCATATGTTGGATATTATGACTAATTTTCATCCTCAAATGATCTCCAAGATGCTAGATACATCATGTTGAAGTTTTAGGCCAATTAATATTTTTGGCCTTGAATGTTATAGGTACCTTCTATGTCCTCTTATACATTTTCATGTGCCCATAATTTTAATTTCGCGCCATGGTTTTGTTTTATGTATCAATATATTTCCATAGACTACTCTTTTTCACCAATTGGATTCCAGAGCATGAATTTATGGCCCTCGGAAGTTAATTGGGTCTCAAAATTACCCTGCACTATTTGGCATATAACTTCCTCATACTAGTTGTGTTTGTCGAATGGTTTACACCGTTAAAAAGTTGTCTCTGAGCTTAATAATTATAGATGCATAAACTATGTCCTATAAAGACATACATTTTCATATGATTTTCACTTCTCAAAAAATTCATTAAGGCCTCCGAGAATGGCCTATGAGTTTAACACCTGAAAATCACTGTAATTTTCCCATTACTTTCATTAATTTCAAGAAAATTTATATTAACCTGGTTGATTGGGATGCTAACATGACATCCTGGTCCACTTAGAATCTATGAAAGGATTCCTTGTCAATCCTCACTCACTTGTCTTGACCTCGTCAACCTCATGTTCCTCTCCCTTCTCTTATTTACCTCCTCGACGCACACCTTACTATACATTATATATATATGTGTGTGTGTGTGTGTGTGTGTGTGTGNTGTATGTATGTATGTATGTATGTATGTATGTATGTACCCACAGGCCTTGGTTTCCTATGTGACACATTTTTATTGGGTCATGGGGATGCACAGGTCCCATCCCACACTCATTCTCCATGTGCATGCAAATTTTCACGTTGGGTTGATTCGACGATGGAGGATTGGAGTGTATTCAACGATCGCAGTCACGATCGATGGCTCACATTGCATTGTGGCCCCCTAAACATTTCTAACCATTATCACAGGGGGAGGAACCACAAAACTTAACCTTGGTTAAGCCCCATGGTATTTTTTGCACATTTTTCCATTGTGGGCCTGATCTGTAGTTAACTTAACTCCACAGGACCCCCCCACAATTTACATGGGGTTGATGCATGTCATGGGTTCGGGGTCTTGTCGGGTAGGAAGATTTCGCCATCGTGTACCTATGTCACCTCTGCCACACCTGCCTCTGTGTACCTTCCATCGTGGCAGTACATGTCACCTCTCTTCCAAGTTATCTAACACGTGGTTCCCCCCTCAAGTCATGTTGTCTTCAGCATAAGGAAAAATTCCCATTTTTTTCCAATTTCACCTATTTTCGAAATTTTCCAAAATTCTCAAAATGCCCAATTTTTAATTATATTTTATCGACCACAATTGAAGCTCTTTGTGTAGTTAAATATGACCAATTTCAGCCCTGTGTATACCAATTTAACATTGGCACAAGAAAATCGACCCCTTTCATGTTGAATTTCTCTATAATTCCACTACCGAAATTGGGAATTTTGCTCAATTTCACYAAGGCACACTAMAATATATAATTCAACCAATTATTGTTCTGAAAATGCTCAGATTAAGATTCAAATTGGGGAATTTTAATCCCTGGTCCAACTTCCTTAAATTCCTCGTGAGTTTAATTGTGGAAATTGAGGCTTTTTCCCAATTTCACCCAACCAATTCCAATTACATTATGTTTGTACTGTAATTCTTGAAATCCTCCCATTTACAGGACGAATAATGCCCAATTAAAGATTAAAAACGATTATTTATCATTTCCTGGGTTCAAATTCTTCAAATTCCCTATGAAATTCTCCCAATTTCACTGCAGTAATTTTATCGAACAAACTATAGACGTACTCCTTTTGAAAAAATTTCAAACAATTTACTTGCATACTCTGCAACTTTGAATTATGCACTCTGTTAATTGGCCCATGCAGGCTCAGTGTTGAAAGTGGATCTCTGATACCACTTTGTAACATCCCCAGCTCCCTGTTGGGAAATGCCACACTAGAATCTCAACCTCTGATACCAATTTAATTTTACTAAATAAGATCTACACATGAACAGGATTATGCAGAATAACAAATAT
>SNQJ01S0166250.1:21010-34974 GCA_010110895.2 Picea sitchensis | reverse complement strand
TACTCTGCCATGAAGTCATGGCAAACCCCAGACTGAAACAACATCATGAAGTGATATTTTTGTTAGAAACACTTCCATCCCGATCTGAATCAGTATAACCAACCAGTCTGAAGTCATGATCTACATTATAATAGAGACAAAAGTCCAATGTACCCTTAAGGTATCTCATCACATGTTTTGTAGAAACAAGGTGAACATGTCTAGGCTCTACCAGATACTGACTCAAGGTGTTCACAAAAAAACATATATCCGGCTTGGTATTCATCAAATACATCAACAATCCAGTGATCTATCTGTACAACATAACATCAACCAATTTTGATGAAGTATCAATGAGGAGCTTCAACTTCTTTTCCATGGGTGTGTTCATGGATTTACACTCCAACATATCAAACCTCTTTAGTATTTTAACTGCATACTTCCCTTGGTTAAGGAATGTCTTCTCTGGGCTCTGCCAAACCTCGAGACCTAAGAAATAATGCATTAGGCCTAGGTGTTTCATCTCAAATTCTATAGCGGGATTATTCTTACAATCAATGATGATATTTTCTTCTCTAGTTAAGAATAAGTCATCCAAATACAACAACAATATAACTGGGTCATCATTCATAACCTTGAAGTAAATGTTAGAATCAACTTTACTCTTGGTAAAGCCTAAGCTCGTCGATAAACTATCAATTCTTGCATACCAAGCTCTAGGAGCTTGCTTTAATCCATACAGATCCTTCTTCAACCTGCAAACATGAGTCTTTTTTTCTTCAACTTCAAACCCTTGAGGTTGTTCTATATACACTTCTTCTTTAATGACACCGTTTAAGAAGGTTGTTTTCACTCCCATCTAGTGTAACTTCCACTTCATATTTGTTGCAAGAGCTATGATGGTTCTGATATAAGTGTATCTGGCTACAAGAGCAAACGTCTCTTCATAATCAATTCCTTCCTTTTGATAAAGCCATGAGCTAAAAACCTTGCTTTATGTTTTTCAATACTTCCATCAACAACATGTTTTATTTTGTGTAACAATTTGGAAGATACCACATCTTTTTTCTTCGGTTTGGGAACTATTTCCCATACATCATTATTTATAATGGATTGGTATTCTTCTGTCATGGCAACTGCCCATTATTTCTTCTAAATGGCTTCTTCAAATTAAGTAGACTCCTTTTCTATGAGATCACACATCAAATCCATATAACTGAAGAATGGCTTAGGTTTTTTTATTTGTCTCATGGTTCCTTCTAGGGAACCATACTTCTCTCCATCTTGAATAAGATCCCTTGCCCAAGATGGATTTATCTTGTGAGAGATCGTCATCTAGGGAGGTTCTTGAGATTCTATCATATCATGATCTTCTTGAATCTCATCATCATGGGTATTAGTAACTTCCCTCACTGGTTCTACAACTTTGGGAGCTACAGGCTCTTCTTCATATACTTCTTCAAGATGACATCTCCTTGATTTCTTGAGTGTTGTATATTCATCAAAGGTTACATATCTGTTGATCTCAATATGATGGTAACCTGGTATGTAAATTCCGAATGCCTTTGAGACCTCACAGTATCCAACAAATATTGTGTTCTTTCCTGAAGGGTCCATCTTGGTTCTCTTATCTTTTGGAATGTGTACAAATGTTGGACAGCCAAATATCTTGAGATGGCTTACTTCTAGTTTCTTTTCAGAGAACATTTCTTCCGGGGTTTTGAAACCAAGTGCACTATGGGATAATTATTTTTGGACATACATGATTGTTCTTGCTGCTTCAACACATAAGTGCATTGGAAGATCTTGATCATGGATCATAGTCTTCATTGGTTCCTTTATAGTTTTGTTCTTTCTTTTTGCTATAGCATTTTGTTGAGGAATGTATGGAGTGGTGAGCTCCCTCTTAATCCTTGCATCTCTGCAAAATCTTACAAATTCTTTTGAGGTGTATTCTCCTCCATTATCTTACCTGAGTATCTTGATTTTTCTTTCAGATAGATTCTCTATCAAGGCTTTGAATTCCTTGAATTTTCCAAATACTTCATCTTTTGATTTCAAGAAGTAAACCCAAGTCTTGAGAGAATATTCATCAATAAATGACACATAGTATACATACCCACTAAGAGAGTTTGATGGCATCGGGCCACATACATATGAGTGGATGAGCTCCAAGACTCCTTCTGCTTTATTGTCTCTCTTTTGGAAAGGATTCTTTATGTTCTTTCCTTGTGCACATCCCTTTCACACACCTTCATGATCAACCTTGAAGTCTGGTAGACCTGTAACTGCTTTGCTCACATATGGTAAGGATTTGTAGTTGATGTGAGATAGTCTTCTATGCCAAATTTCACATGGACACTCAGTGGAATGAGTCAAGGCTGCATCTGAGTGACCTTTTAATTTATATAGGCCACCTTCTTCTATTCCAATAATTATTGCATCTTCTATAGTTTTTCCTTTATTCCACATGAGGAATTAACCATATATGAATGCAACCCTGAATCCTTTCTTATCTAAAGCTAAGATAGAAAGAAAAGTATTCGTCAAACCCGATACATATAGTACATCCTTCATCTTCATTGGGGTCCCTGAATCAAGTTTGTAGGTGGATTTTCCTACTCCTTTGATATTGTACTGGTAATCATCTCCAAGTGTAAATTTCTAGGGAAAGTTCTTTTCTTTAAGGCTAGAGAGAATGTCTCTCTAACCTGTCATGTGCTTATAAGTACCACTATCTATGATCCAAGTGTCCTCTCCAGGTGACATAGATCCTAAGAGGGCAGAGAATAAGACATAGTCTTCAATATTTTCTTTAATCGTCTTCTGGGTGGCTCATCATCATCAACTGCATGGGCATAGTGTATTTTTCTATTTATCTTCTTGTATTCATCTCTTCTAGATGGAAAATTCTTAGCAATATGTCCCATATTGTCACAATGGTAACATTGATAAGAGTAGAAATCATTTTGTCTTCTTTGACCTTTCTGAAAATTTTGGAATCTCCTTGGAGGGTGACATTCTTTATGTAGGTGGGTCTCCTTCTTTAAGTGAGACCTTCTCTTTCCTCCTTTAGCATGAGAAGCTATGGATTGATATTCATCCCTTAAAAGCACTGCTTCTCAGTTAGCTACTCTTTCTTTTTCTTGAACACATTCTTCCCAAAGACTGTCAAATTGGAGTTTCTCATTTCTTGCACAAATAGTTTGGATGAAGGCATCCCAAGGTCTTTTGAGACCATTAAGAGTTGTCATTATGAGTTCATTTTCATCTAGGTTGTCTCCAATTTCTTCTAGATTTTCATTGAATTGAGAAACCCTAGATAAATAGTCATGAATGGTTTCTCCCTTTTGCAACTTTGTATTCTTGAGTTGGGTTCTCAAGTTCATATTCCGGTTAATGTTCCTTCCTTCATACATTATGGTTAGGGAATCAAACATTTCTTTTGGAGTATTCTTAGAAGACACTTGAGGGATCAAGTGGTATTTAATAGAGTCTGCAATGATTCTCTTGGCCCTAACCATATCTTTCTAGTACTTTATTTTAGTTGTAGCATCTGTAGGTTCTGGTACATTTTCCTTGATGAATCTTGCAAGGTCATTCTCTTCAAGAATGAGTGAAATCCTATACTTCTAGGCATAGAAATTATCCACACCTTCTAACTTGTCAACAAACTTGGTGCTTGCATACATCTTGACCTGGAGCTGGGAAAATGAACAAAAAATTGAAAGTGCACATAAATTAGATTTGAACTTACCAGGAGATGCGCTTGGCTGAGGCGAGTAGCCTAGTGCAGTCTATTTTTTTGAAAATCCAAACTTTACCCCTTGAAACTGGGCCGGCGTAAATTTGGACAGATACTTCTAGTACTGGTTCTCGTTTCCTGGTTTCCTGGTTTTCTAGTACCAGTGAAAAATAGGGTTTCACTTTCCATAGGCTCTGGCCATTGAAAAGGTGCACTCAATTTGCCAATGAGTTCTCTAGTCTAGGGTGCACTTCCCTAGATAGTTTTTAGGCTGAAATTCTCTTCCAATAAAAAGCCTTAATTTTCTTGTACGACAACAGTGACATTTTTGGTAACCCAGTGAAAGGTGCTCTATTCAATAAAGTTATGATACCATGTTAAATTTAGAGTTTCTATTAAGCTCTTTTTAATTTAATAGACAATAATAGCATAAGAAAGATCACTGAAAGACACACAATCACAAGGTACACAACATTTATCTTGGGAAACCCTCATGGGGGAGAAAATCTAACAAAAAATTCCTTAATATAGATTCTCAATACAATGCCAAGATAAAATACCAAACATAAGAGAATATCCAACATTGAGCAATGTGCCTCTCTCTTCCTTCTTCCGACAACTGCAACTTCCCTCAAAATTGCGCACTAGATGAGTGACTTGAGTGAGTGAGTGAGTGAATGAGGTGCTAGCCTCTCTTATTTATACTAGTTGAGGAGTGTTAGGGTGGCGTCTCTTCATCAAGAAGGGCCAACTTCTTCACTTAGTGGTTATATCCACTTTAATTATCCCTAGGGGCTAACTTCTCAATTAGCATCATATAATTAGGGTTTGACCAATCCACAAAAGGGGATTTGGTCATACAAGAGTCTGGACATGATCAATCCACAAAAGGGAATTGATCTATAAGGTAATAACTCAATAATAAGAAGAATATTCTTTGCAGTTATAATATTTCAACACTTCCTCACCCTAGACCTACCAATCCTTCCCCTCATGCTACTTCTCTCAAGATCTAGAAATTAACTTGGGGAAAAATGGTTGAATGCCAAATCAAGGGTCTTTACTATAATTGTGATGACAAATATTTTTCGGGGAAAAAGTGTAAGGGACATAATCTTCTTATGTCAATTTTTGAGGATGTTGTTGATGAGGAGGACGAAGTTTCCCTAGTGTAAGAACTACCCCCAATAAAGGACCCTAATCCACCCTCTGATCCACCAGAAATTGAACCACCGATTTAGATGCATGCCCTAATCAGATTCTCTTTTCCCCAAACAATCAAGCTCATTGGATACATTAAGTCCAAGAATGTCATAATCCTCGTTGATAGTGGTAGCACATGTTATCCCTAAATCCTGCACCAGAATGCTATCGCACAAATCTAGGGCACCTCAATTATTACAATAGATGTTTGGTTTAGGTTGATAGGTGAATCACGTGGGTTAAAAGGTTAAAGATCTGGTAAATCTCATCGACTAGATCTCAAAAGATGGAAATACCTCATATAGTCAAGGGAATTCACTTTGATGGCAAGACAATTAATGGACAATTTAATATGGAGGAATAGAAGACATATATAAATACATAAGCATCAAAATTGTTCAACTCATATATCATTAGAAGATATTCAGACTCAAAATCATATTTTGACAAATATTTGAATATAAATTACAAAAATAGGTAATTGACAGTGAAATATTCATTGTAATCAAAGCTAAATTTGTGTGAACATCAATGCATTGCATAAATGCTCATTATATTCAAATAAGAAAGAAAATAAAGTACATATATACAAGATCCAACCATCAAAATGTCTGAATCCTTGAGTATGAGATGTTGCATAAAATTAATCTCTTTCCCTACAGTGCTCATACCTCACATCTTCTCACACAAAACCCACCAACCTACTCTTCCCCAATCATAAGATTTATAAAGAAATATAATTGGTGAGTTGTTGCAAGCTTTTATGGAAAGTAAATACATTCACAAACTGAAAGTAAAAAAAATATTTGTATGAAGTATGGGACAGTTAAAGTCGCTCCTTAGAAATCTGTCTCATAATTTGAAAATGATTTGAATGTTGATCTTCCTTCCCTTTTAAGTCTCAATCAAGCCTTTCATTACTTTGAATATATTCGATTTATTTTACCAAAATTATATTTTAAGTGTTTGACTAATGCCATTTAATTTGGAAAATATCTTTGAAGTTTATTCTCTGATGCTAAAATCTAGAATTCATTGTGATCCTCTGCGTGGAAAGGTGGATCTAAATATGCAATAGTCGACTTGAAATATGGAAGTGATCTAATTATTGATTGGATGTTGATTTTGTGCATTGAACTAAGATTGTTGTGTCTTCAAATACCTATTGACGCTTGAATCCGTCAGGACCGAAACGACAACCTCATGAGGACATTAGGCCCCTTCGTTTTAGAGAGGTGGTTCTCCTCTTTGGCTAAAAGATATATCTTTGAATATCTTGGATTAGGGAGAGTGCTAGACATCAAACCCCAAATATTTATTGCTTGGATTTATATGAGAATGGTTCTTCAATAACCCAATATGATATTTATGTGTAGCAAAAGTATTTTACTCAAAAAAGATTGAAGGAGTACTTCAACATCAATTTTAAATTGTGATCAACATCACACACAATCTTCTTAATAATATATAAATACATCCATATATTCTTCATAGGAGAGAATGATTTGATCATCTCAAATAATTTTAACAGAGTACTGCAATCAATATCAAAAGATAATTTGATAGGTCAACCTCAAATACTTTATATTATGAAAACATGGTTACAAAGCAAAGTCGAGATCAACCCCAAAGATATTCTTTGGGGAATTTTATTCATGAAATATTTTCTTCATTACAAAATATTTGACAGAGATATATGTGGCTGCAAATACTCCATGATCATATAATAAAATATCTTATAATAATATAATAAGAACACTCAACAACTCATCCTTGTGCCCAACTCTAAGATTCGAGCATAAAACTATGAGAAGTGGTGTAGAAGAATATATAATAAAACAAATGGAGAAGATGGAGATTTATTTTTTTGATCAGAATCTTGATTGTGTATCCATGGTTGTACCTTTTTCATTCTCTGATATTCTACCATGCCCCTCTAACAATACTGAATATTGGCCTCTTGATGAAGCCTCTCTTCCCTTTTTAAGAAGAGATTTTCTAACTACTTGAGTAGTTAGGGTTTCTCCCTTCTAGAAATTCTCATACAAGTTACTTCTTGAAATATTCCCTTTAATAAATGTCTCATTAATTCCTCATTAATTAATTCACATCATTAATACAAGTATATTGAAAGTGGGTCCCTCCTTTTTTAATAAATATTTTTTAATTAAACTTTTATTTTTTTAAATTTGATTAATTTTCCATCAAAAGAGGGCAATTGTAATTTACTTTTATGGAAGTTAAAACGAAATTTTTATACATAAAAACCACTTCTTATGTTCTCTTCATCATCTTGTCTTTCCAACTATATAAATTTTTCCCAAATCCGTCGCCCGGATCTCAAGATATGAGCTCGTGAAGTTGAGTTGTCATGCAGACCCATTAAAAATGCAGCTGACTGATATTTTAATTTCTGAGAAAAAAATTGTCAACATCCAACATTTGAAACCTATACCAGCATATTATATGTTGAAATACCTTTCAAACAGTATAAATTTTGCACTATTCGGACACCCGGATCTCAAGTTATGGCCTCTGCAAGATCAACACTCAGCCACCATCGATCAAAGTTGATGGGAAAATCTCAACCCTTGGATTGATTTCCATGCTTCCCTTCATAAAATTCAAATTTTTGGTTTAAAATTCTATCCCACATGCATTGGGATATTATATTCTTCATGATATATAATACTAAGTGTTTGATAACTTAGCAAGAAACACGAGAGGAGAGGAAATTATGGATCTTGGAGGATTCGACCCTTGGAAAATTCTCGAATAAAATAATAATTTTGGAATCCCGTTGTCGTCCATATCATGCATAGTCATTGATGAATCAGCCATTCAATACTTCTATGCCAAGAGCGCATATAGTTGGATGAAGTCATGGAGACTTGAGTGTGAGTTGATACCAGGTTCTTGAAGTCTGAAGCAAGTTCCAGATCTGTATTCCATGGGCTCAGATCTGCCATAGAAAATTTGGTATGGTTACATAGTTGTCTTAATGTATATTCTTGATTATTGTATGGTGAATGCTTAAGAAATTCTTGGTATGGATATTGTGATATGGTTATGTTGGTTGATTGATAGAGTAATCATCACTCTTATGATTCAATACTGATATGATTTCCATAGTATACTGGTTGCTTATACATGACTAAGTAGCATTCATATTGTATGGTTGAGGAGCATGAGTAAGATGTGGGAGAGAATATATGTGTTGTGATTGGTTATGGTTCAGATGGGACAATGAAAGACAAAAGTAGATGTGACTGAAGGTTTCAAAGGGTCTGAGTTTTTCATAGAGAGAAAATCCTAAGGCATACATAGGTTGTAGTACATATGCGTGTTGAACTACTGATAGGTCGCGTACCCGTTGATAGATTGGTATCTATTGAGGATTGATTCCTCTTCTCAGTTGATTTTGAGTTGTGTAATTTGAGTCTTGCATTGTAGAGTTGGTTCTCTTGTGGAGTTGTAACTCTATTCAGTTGTTGTTGATAACCCAAGGATTGTAGTCTGTAATAAAAAGAAAATTGTACATGCATCTTATGTTCTTTGTGTTCCTTATGGTAATGACTTATTGATGATATTTGTTGCTGGTATATGTTGTTGATGTATGTTCACATTCAACTGGTTATAAATGGCAACAATAAGTAATGAGTAGATGGTGATTTCTAACTAAGGAGTTTTTAGTGAAGGAGAAGTTTTAAAAAGAGCCCTACATTGATTCAACCCCCTCCCAGTGTGGTAAGTGTGTCCAACAATTGGTATCAGAGAAGTCCTTCACTATAAGCCTTAACAAGCTTGGAGGAGATCTATGGACACACAAATTGATGTTGAAATTCAAATCCTTGATGAGGAAAATTATTCTACATGGAGAATAGAAATGAAAGTGCATTTGAAGGAAATAGGAGTGAGTATTTGGAAAGCAGTTATTGGTGGATCAGTTCCTTTGAAGAACAAGTCAAAGTTTGCAGCTCAAAGGAAATAAAATAAGAATGATGCATTGGCTCTCAAGACCATTCTTAGTGGACTCTCAAGTTATATCAAAGAGAGCATGGGACAATGCACTTCCACCAAGGTTCTATGGCTAAAGCTAGAGGAGACATACCAAAGCAAGAAGGAAGACAATAAAGACAACTCCATCAAGAACAATGAAGGTAAATAATCTCCAAAAACCCCTAATTGCAATATTTCAAAATGTGATGATGTTGAATATTTCTCTACAAGTGAAGAAGAAAATCTAGAGATAGTATGTGTAGAATTAGATGATAGTTATCCCATGGAAGAAGTAGTAGAAGAACTATCAGAGATTAAAAGGAAAGTTGAATGGGGTCTATTTGAATACAACTATGACCATTGTTACATAGAATGTAGCTATCTTTCTGAGAACACTAAAAAGTTTCTTAAAAAGAATCAAAGGCATATCTTGAAGTTAAAGGAAATGCTCAAGGAACAAGAATAAAGTAAAAAGACTCAATTAGAAGAAAACAAAGAAGAGATCAAAAGATTAAACAATGAAATAGAAGATAATAAGAAGCTAGATGATGATATTAGCAAAAGTCTTGAAGTTAATGTCCATCTCAAGACCCAAATTGAAGAAGCCAAAAGGGTAGAGGAATTACTAAGGAATCAAGTAAATGAAAAGGAAGAGTCATGTCATAAGTTGGAAGCTAAAGTTGTTGATCTTAGAAAGATAGTAGAGAAGTCAAACAAATTCTTGAATAGCTCAACAATCTTGAATGAGATATTGGATAGTCAAAGATCACCAAATGATAAATCAGGTCTTTGATACAAGAAATAAGCTACACATGTTGAAGCAAACACTTCAAAGAAGAATGAGGTGAGCCCCTCACTCTCAAAGGATGGAAATAATGTTGCAAGTCAATCATCTACACAAGGAAAGGAAAGTTTCAAAAGAAAAAAGCAAGGAAGACATCAAGAAGCCATCTTTACATCTAAAAGAAGAGAGACACCTTCAAGATGGACACCAAAGCAAAGGTATGCATTTTTTTTTCATGGTCAATGTTACTCAAGTAATGAATATGGTCACAAATCTTTGGAATGCAGATATTATGCAAGGAAAGATAGTGAAAGATTCCATAACACCCTAAGGTGTTGGATATGTAATCAAGTAGGACATATTGTTGCTCATTGTCACACCAAGAGATGTTACAGCTGTAGTCGATTTGGCCACAAATCCCAGGATTGCTAGAACACAAGAAATAATTCCATGATGAGGACTTCATATAGCAAGAATAGAAGAAGGCATGAAGTTAGGAAGGAAGACGTTTTTGAAAAGATGGAAGCTCAAAGCTCAAGTTCTGAAAAATTGGGACACCTTCAGAAGTGGGTGAAGAAAACTAAACAGTCAAAACATAATGGCAGCCTTAAGGGAAGCTCAAGTTTGTCATCTTCATAAGAATACACGAGTTACAATGGTAACAATCATGTACATACGCAAGTTGACCTATGAATAGTCACGTACATACGTGAACTGTCTGTGCAGCAAGTCACATATATGTGGTAAAAAGCCTTGGGAAAACGGCTATGCATATGAGTTGTAGCATGGTATGATGGTATAACTCTGTGTTATAGGGTTTGACATGGTTTGTTGCAGGTTTCATGATTACATGTTGGCATACATAATTGATGTATGTGTGGTGGTGACATATGGTTGAGTGTTGAAAGACTATCTTGGATGCATGGTACTAACCCTAGAGTGTGGATTGAGACATTTTTCTGTTGAATAACAATGTTGGTTGTGACAGTGAAGTTATGGCACTTTGGTTATGAGATATATCATGATGATGCTAGCTAGAGATGTCATTGATCTATTGAGACACACTTCTAGTACATGTATTATTGGATGCTTAGTATTTGCTGTAGTGAATGGAGGTTGAGGCTAATCTGTTGGGATACATGACTGGTACACATTTGAGTTTCATTGATATATCTTATGATGTATTTTTGGAAGCATATTTGTTGGATATATTGGTGCATGCATATGGATAGGATACATATTGGGACATGTAGTTGATGAGTTGATGAAGTCATATCTTGATCATCATTGATGAGACATAGCTTGATCTATAGTTGATGCATGATTGGTACACTTTTGGTACATTGTTAGAGGAACCTACTATTAGTATGATTGGCACATGTTTTATGGTGGATATGGCATACATGCATGAGGACACATCTTGATTGTAGTTCATCTTGTTGTGGTATTGGTGCATGGTTGATGCCCTTGCTTGGTACAAGTGGTGATACATGTTTGGTGCACTTGTTGATGTATGGATGATATACTTGAGACACTTCATTGATTAAGATACATGATTGTGGCACTTAGTTCTTGGTAGAGGCATATCATGAGTGATATGACAAATGTTTGAGGCACATGGTTGGTATGTTGGTAGAGGCATATGGTTGATGCACTCCATTGATGATATATTATGGCATATGATATGGTATTGATGCACATGGTTGATGTACATGGGTATTGTGCATGGTTGGCACAGGATGTACTTGGTTGATGTTTTCATTGTTGACATATCTTTTGCTTCATGATGTATGGTATAGCATGAGTTTGATGCATGGACAGGTCCAAGGATCGTCATAGAAAGAGATCTATGTTCTGGTTGAGCAGTAGCATTTGCAACAGAAACATATTGCAGTGGTAGCATATTGTTCATATTGCAAAGAAGATAGGGGGAGACATGCCCATAGGGGGAGTCATTTTTCTTCCCATGATTTCAAGAGGAGAGATTTATCAGATGCAAAGATAAATACTTGAAAAATAGACCTATACTTGGAGAAAGAGCACATAGGCATAGTTACAGGGGGAGCGATGGTCATAGGGGGAGCATGAGCTATATATTTTTAGCATTACATCAGAGTGATATCCCTTGTTCAAAAGGAGAGAGATTATTCAAAGAAATATCAAAGGCATCCAGGCAGGGGGAGCAACCCCAAGGAGAGTTCAGGCAGGAGGAGCAGCTCCAAGGAGAGAACTACCCTTTGCCATTGATTTCAAAGGGGGAGATATAGTCACATTGATGTGATTGAGATGGCTATTGATGTAGAGCAATGCTTTGTCTACATGTTGCCATCAATTATTGGCGTTGACATCAATGTTGGTATTTCCATCAATGCCAAAGGGGGAGATTGTTGGATCATGTTGTCATTGATGCCAAAGGATTGATGTCAAAGGAACAACATCTTGTCATAGTATATTGAAGTAGTGATTGATGGATCATGTATTGACCTTGATGTCAATGGATTGATGTCAAGAGGATTCATAGTCGTATGATTATATGAAGATGGATTGATGAGTTGTAGTTGGATTGATGTAAAGATGACTCATTATTGTCTTGTCATGGTTGTACAAATGGATGAACTCCAAAGTGGTCCCTTATGGTGAAACCCCTCACAGGAAGATGCTTTGCGGTGAAATCCAAAGTGGTCCCCTTATGGTGAAAGCCCTCACGGGAAGACGCTTTGTGGTTGAGTTATCATAGTAGTATGGTTAGAGAACCCATGCTTAATTGTGGAATAATGAGATGAATATCAATGAATTTGTCAGTGAAAATATCCTAGATGGATAGTGTTTATCAAGCCATTTCCGGTGGTATGTGGAACGCCACATAACTCCTCACGGTTTGAGAGTTATGGCCTTACGAAGTTGAAGGACACCCTCATATGTTGGCTTGAAGCCCCAAAAGGTCAAAGAAGTCAAAGTGCTTGGAAAGGAGGATTATTTAAATAATAAAGTGACAAAGTCAAAGATGATTATTTAAATATTAAAGTGAAGTGACAAAATCAAAGAAGATTATTTAAATAATAAAGTGAAGTGACAAAGTCAAAGATGATTTTTTAAATAATAAAATGAAGTGACAAAATCAAAGAGGATTATTTAAATAATAAAGTGAAGTGACAAAGTCAAAGGTGATTATTTAAATAATAAAGTGAAGTGACAAAGTCTAGGAGGATTATTTAAATAATAAAGTGAAGTGACAAAGTCTAGGAGGATTATTTAAATAATAAAGTGAAGTGACAAAGTCTAGGAGGATTATTTAAATAATAAAGTGAAGTGATAAAGTCAAGGAGGATTATTTAAATAATAAATTAAATGGAGAACTTTACTATTTAAATATTAAAGTGAAGTGACAAAATCAAAGAGGATTACTTAAATGATAAAGTGAAGTGACAAAATCAAAGAGGATTATTTAAATAATAAAGTGAAGTGACAAAGTCAAAGATGTAAGTTTTAAACCTATGAAGTAAAACAATGCATATAGAATCTTAAGAATAACATAAATTAATCAATGTCTCATACACAGTACACATAGATTTATACCGGAAACCCTCAACCGGGGAAAACCTTTATTATATTCATTATATAGAATTTCACCATTCACCATACAATATATACAATGTTTTTAGGTATTCTGTAGATACCAAAACCCTAATCCATTAATCCGGGTTTAATTTAGAAAACCGCTAAAAATAACAAAAACCGCCCAAAATAATAATAATAATAATAATTCGGGGTGCTGCCCCGAATGTTGTGCGTAACCAGGGGGGGGCATACCTGGCCCCCCCTAGGACACCCCTAGGAAGTGCCTAGTGCACATGACACATAGAGCACTACTACGAGGGATTGTTAGACGTAGTTGTCGAATCTGGCGTGCCCACACACACACATGCAAAGAATATAACACATACCCAACATTCTCCCACTTGTTGTTTTCTTTGCATCCAGGGGTCCACAACATTATATATAGTCAACAATCCAGGGAAACAATGTCCATTGTTACTCTACACCAGGAGAGCTTTTCTGTGCTCACAGACTTTGTCAATGAATCTGCAACATTCTTCAAAGTGAAAATCTTTTCCAGTAACACCTTCGTTTCCTCAACCATGTCTCTCACAAAGTGATACTGAACATCAATATGCTTTGTCTTCGAATGATAAGTTGGGTTCTTTTCCAGGAAGATTGCACTCTGACTGTCACAATCTAATCTCACTGCTTGTT
>SNQJ01S0166249.1:0-15837 GCA_010110895.2 Picea sitchensis | reverse complement strand
AATGCCCAAAGGGGTTGGATCCAATGGTGGAAAGCGAGGAGTTTTTCACCGTTAGGCAAGGTTCAATTCTCGTGAGGGCTTTACCTGGAGCCATGGGGACACCTTGAGGTAGTGGTCAAATGTGTGGTTGCACCCAGAGATACCATATTAAATGGTATCGTGACCCGTGCACACATAAGTGGATCAAAGCCCACCCCCATGTCCTTCAAATTTTTAAGCCCACGGGGGTGTAGACCGATTGGCATGTGCCATGTAAATGGAAGGAATTGTGTAAAGGAGGTCTCAAGTTCGATTCTCACCCCACTTTATTTGTGTTCCATGCTTGTGTGATGTGTAGCGCACCTGGGGGTATATGGGTAGCGGACGGGTATCGACCACGTGTCACGCGAGTACGAGAACCGTGAGTTGTCGATTCCCCCAGCATAAAAATAATAAAATAAAATAAATAAATATTATAAATCCGTGTTTTCATTTCGTTCCACTCATAAATCTAGATTAGTGGTATTAGAGAACTCTACTCCTTGTCGATTTTAGTGCATGTCCCCAATGAGGTCAGGGTATAGAGAGTTGGGTCTTGAGCTTGTTTCTCCCATTATTAGTGCATGTCCCCATTATCATTTTATTTGATACTATATAAAAATATGATCCCCTTAAGAAGAGGTATTAGCAAAGGTGAGCCATTGCATGTAGGTATTGGTAAAGGAGAGCCATGGAACAGAGCAAGCAATTCGACATTGTGACAATTGAAATTAAAATTAAAAAATTTGGGTGTGGCTGATATATATATATTTTTTTTGTAAGTAAGAGATTTTATATATAAAGAGCCTTCAAAATCCAAACCAAAGTTACAGAACCTTGAAAACAACCGTGTTGTAGTTACCGAACTACCCAAAGAAAGGGGAAACCAGTTCATCCAGCCGACTAAGTCTAGCAATTTTACAGTCTAACAGTCTTAGATAAACAAAGATAATCTGACTAGGCTACAACTAAGAAATAAACTAGTGAAAAGATCAAATCCCCAGTGGGGTCAGACACTTGGCAAATAACCTGGCTAGGTGGCTTGGTATGCCGCATCCCAAGGTTCCTCTTCGATGGGTGTCCCTTTCCCTTCCATTTGCATGTCAGCATCCAATTTTCCCCCTTCCAGGTTGGCAGCTAGTAGAGTGTCTCCGGGTGGATTGTGCGCATGGATGCCCATAGCTTCCGCAACCTCCATGTCCCCATGCGTGGACTGCACCAAGTCGTCACCTTATGGTTGTTGCGCCTGTTCATTCCTGTCGAAGGGCTCTGCATGGGGCAGCTCTGTTGCTCCCGCGACTTTTGGAGTGGAGTGGAAATCCCCTTGGAAAATGGAAAGGATCTGAAGGAGAGCCGAGGTCTTCCCATCCAATAGTTGCAGTCGGAAATGAAGGTCCTCCAATCCTTACCGAAGCTCAAAAACCAGCCCATAGAGGATGGCCAGGTTGTCCTGCAACTGCGAGTCTGGAATGGAGTCGATAGAAGAGTGATGCCTGTGCTGGGCATTCCGAAGAAAGGGTGGCGCCTCCAAGGGTGGGCAGGAGGGGCAGGCTGCCAGTGCAAAAGAAGACCCGCTAGCTAGGAAAATCGAAGGAACTACAGGAAATCGTGAGAGAGATCCCAGCGAGTTGTCGGTAATGACCAGACCTTCAAACCGGGAGGCAGGTGGGGTGGAGGTGACAAGAGGTTCCAACTCGAGCTGCGAGGGTTGCGAGGAGTGCGTAGAGGGCGAGTCAGGGGGAGAAACAGATACTCGAGGCCGAGGAGGATGCCATGGAGATCCTCTCCTTGGCCTCCCTCTTTGCCGCGACATTCTGAGCTTGCAGGGAAGGCAAAACTGAGAGGAGAGTCTCGAATGGATGTGGAGAGCCTGGAGAAGCCCGAAGGTGGTGAGCACCATGGAGGATGGAAACCAAAGAAAGCTAGGTCTGGGCGGCTGAGGGATAAGAGGGTCGGGACGCATGTGGGGGTTAATGGCACCTGCAAACAGAGAAGCCATGGAGGAGACAATAATGTGAGTCAGGCGCACAAGCGTTAATGGTGCAACGGACGTCGTAAAGGCGATTAAATGCATGGATTAGACAGTGGGGCTTGGCACGAGCCCGACACATGGTCCCCTACCGCGCTGGCCTGTACACTCCTCCTCATCCTGCCATGTGGCCCGCACTAACACCCCATCTGGGGGTTTGTCCACTGCCGCAACCTTACGAATGCATTGCTAGAGAATAGGGTGTGCAGGGTTGAGGGATGTTTTGCACAAGAGATCTGGTTCGTCCCAATTAGTCCCTAGATTAGCCAGTTCGTCTGCTACTTGGTTCGCCTTTCGCCTGATGTGTGCAGGTATAAAGGCCTGATTGGGTTGCAAAAGATCCGCTATAGTCTTTAGCCCATGTGAGAGTCTCCAGTTGGGTGAGATTCTTTCCGGGTCTGCTCCATTTAGGATTCTGCTGAAGAGATTGATAATTATTTGGGAATCGCCTTCTACAATTAGCTTAGTGAAGTTGTTCTCAATGGCTAATTGCAGTCCTCTGGTGAGCCCCCAAAGTTTCGCTGCATTGTTCATAGTGTGACCAAGGGAGCCTGCATTAATGATAAGGATGTGTCCATGGTGGTTGCGGAAGATCACCCCATATCCCGCTGCTCCTAGGTTGCCTTTGGAGGCCCCATCAAAATTGAGCTTGATGAAGCCGCCCGGGGGGNCCAAGAGGAGGGGCTACTTTGAGGGGGAGGAGAAGAGATGGGAGGGGATGGGTCAAGAAATGGGGGGGACTTCCAATACTGGAGGATCAGAAGTTTTGGGGGAGTGCTGAACAAATCCTTTTCAGTCCAATGCTGAAGGCTGATAGTTTCCAAAATGTTGAGGCAACATTGGTTCCAGCAGTGGTGCCACGGGAGGTGGTCATTCTGGAAGAGCCTTCTATTTATTTCCTTCCACACCTTCCAGAGAATGAAGCCTGGAAGAATTTTCCAAATGCAGTTTAGAAGGGGAGATTGAAACACTTGGTCTCTCCATTCCATGATTGTGTCAATGATGTTGTCTCTTTTGCGATCCAAGGTGCGCATAATTAGCGCACTTTGATCCCAAACTTCAGCAGTGTAAGGGCAAGTGTTGAGGAGATGATTCATAGTCTCAGCTTCTTCTCCACAGAGCATGCAGATAAACGGGCCAACAAAACCTCTTTTTGAGAGGTTATCCCAGGTGAGGATGCTCGAATGGGTGACAAGCCAGAGGAAGAGAGTAATTTTTGGCCCTAGATTTTGCTCCAAACCTTCCCTGTGGGTAAAGGGTCTGAGTGTGTTTTGATGACATAGGCCTCTCGTATGCTGAAAGTGCCCCGAGGCGAGTATACCCATCATAGGATATCCTCTCCTATAAGTTTGGGGATTTTCCTTTTGGCCATTTCTTCCTGCCAGGGTTTTAGGTCCACGTGCGCCTCTAGGTTCAGGTGATCCCTATTTAAGTGCCATCATCGCCAGGTGTTCTCTGTTGGATTGTCTTGCCAGTAATCTATGAATTTTTTCAGGCCCGTGTGTGTAGCTTAGATGTTGATATTCTCAGCCCAGTCCTCGTGGTCTAGAGTTGGCCATTACTGCCAGGAATCTTTCCAGAATAGGGTTGTTTTCCCATTTCGAATTTCCCAGAAAGCATGATTTGTTACCAAATGTCTGTTTTGCTTAGCTGTTGCCCAGATTAAGGAACCTGGGTTATCCCCATTCCATCTTATTAGGTTCTTCTCCGCCATATTGGATGCATATTTCCTTCTCCAGAGCTTGGCCCAGAGATCCTTGGGATTTTTTAACCAACACCACCAGATCTTGGCGCTAAGGACTTTATTCATGATAGAGGGGTCCCTTATCCCAATGCCTCCCTGAGATTTAGGTTGGCAGAGTTTGTCCCAGCTGATCAGTGCTATTTTCTTCCCTGTGTTGAGGCCTTGCTAGAGGAAGTTCCTCTGTAAGATTTTTATGGTTGTGAGGACAAACTTTGGGGTAGCAAGCACCGAGAAGGTATAGATGGGGAGGGCTTGAACTACGGCTTGAAGAAGAATGAGGTGACTAGGGAGGTTTAGGGCTCTGTAGGTCCATGAAAACAACCTCTTGGCAAAGGAGGATAAAAGATGTTCCCAAGAGGTGTTTATGAGGGCGTTATCAATCAGGGGGATGCCAAGGTATTTGGATGGAAGGGAGCTTCGATTGAAGCCCAAGATATCAGAGATATGGCGTTGAATCGGAGCAGGCATATTGAAGAAGAAGATCTGAGATTTGTCTTTGTTACAATCCAATCCTGAGGCTTCAGAGAAGGTTTGAAGGATCGAGAGGAGGGAGTGAGCTTCTCGTGTTGTAGGGGTACCCATCATCAAAGTGTCGTCCACAAATTGGTTATGCGAGACCAGGGGGGAGATACCATGCAGAGGTATACCTGTCAGCAGGTTGCTTGCTATGGCTTCGTGAATGGAGCGATTGAGACCTTCGACCATGATGATGAAGAGGAAAGGGGAAAGAGGGTCTCCTTGTCTGATTCCTCTGGATGGGGAGAAGAGACGGGAGGGAACTCCATTGATAAGGATGGAAAAAAAAGGTGAGGAGGTTAGATTTAGAATCCAGTCCACCCAGAGCTTGTCGAAGCCAAAGGCAAGGAGCATTTCACGCATATAGTCCCAGCTTAACTTATCAAAGGCTTTAGAGAGGTATAGTTTAAGTAGTAGACCTGACATTCTGGTCTTCTACAAAGAGTGAATCACTTCATGGGCTAGGATGACACTGTCCAGGATTTGTCTGCCTTCAACATAGCCCGATTGCTCCAGAGAGATGATCATTGGTAAGATGGGCTTGAGTCTTTGGGCAATCACTTTGGTGAGGAGTTTGTAGATGATGTTGCAAAGTACGATGGGCCTGAACTGCTTAGGGTGGAAGGCCTGCCCCTCTTTGGGGATGAGGGTGAGGAAAGTCACATTGAGAGCATGGAGGACTTGTCTTGAAGATCGAGAGTCTTCAATGATTTCCCACACCTCTACCCTGATAATCGACCAATAATGGTGAAAAAAATCGCTAGTGAAGCCATCTCGACCTGGAGCCTTGCCTTTGGGGGTGTACTAAAGCACCTAATCCACCTCCTCAATAGAAATGGGATAGAGTAGGGTTGAGTTTTGCTCTGGAGTAATTAGGGAGGGCACATGCTGCGTGACCCTAGCTATGGCCTTAGATCTATCGGGGAGGGGTTTCGTGAGGAGATCTTTGCAATAGTCTATTAGTGTCTTCTCTAGATCTTCATGGGAATGGATAGGTTGGTCATTGGTGGAGGTTAACTGTGTAATTCTAGCTCCATTTCGGCGTCCCCATCCTCTACCTCCAAGTGGTCTTGCTGGCTGACAACGGGGTCTAGATATGAGTTATCTGGATCCTTCTCCTGTATTGGTCGTTCACTCCCTGGGCTCATGTGTTGGGGAGTGTTTTCCGCGTGGAAATCGTTGGGGTTTTTGGGGACTGATGGATTCTCTGGTTGATCCTGTAGTATTGCATATTTATTACTAGTGGATGGATCTTTACTTACTTGGGCTCGCTGCTTTCGTCCGCCTTGTCTTCTCTTTCCTGCTGGTTGAGCGAAGCCTTCCTTGTCTTTGCCGACCTCTGGGTTCCCCTCTTTGTGTGCAACATTGAGAGGTCATTCTCTAAAGAGATGTCCGTGCTCATGACATTTCCTACATCTGAACGGGATGTGTTCATAGTCGATGGTTTGGATCCAGTCCTCGTCATGGTATTCTAGGATTATGGATCCCGGGAGCGGCTTGGCTATATTCAGGTATACGCAGATGTGCACATAGGAAGTGTACCGCCTCTGCTTTGTGGCCTCTGAAGACTTAACATAGATTCCGATGGTGTTACCTATGCATGCTAGAACCTCTTCCAGCCATAATTCCTGGGGTAGGGAGTATAGTCTGATCCATATTGGTGCATGTGCAAAATCTTCCTTTTCATGGTTGAACTTCTCGGTCCAGAATCTTAAGAAGAGTCCTGCTGAGTTGTAGAAATAAGGCCCTCCATCAAAAATGTGGTTGCGGTCCTCGAGGTTATGTAGAATGATTGTGAAGAAGCCCTTGGATCCCAGTTGCAGTTCATAGTGTCCTTTTGGCTTCCACCAATGTTGTATCCATTTGATCAGGTCCCATTCTGAAGACCAGAGCCCTAGGAATTTTCCTACTAGGGCATAGTCTCTCATATATTGCTTTTGTTCCTCTATGCGTGGTGAGCTGATGATGTATTTCGGGGCTTGTGGTGCTTGTGGGATGCATTTTCCTAGTAGCCATGGTATTGATGCTGTGGCAGGTGTAGCCGCGATTTCCAGGTCAATATCCATCTCCTGATCCTTGAAGGATCCTTCCGTCAGGAGCTTTGAGCGTAGATCTGGAGGAGGCTCAAAGGTGGGTCATTTTGATCCTTCTCCCAAGATTCCATTCACTGTGGCTTGGCTATAAGAGGTGCCATTCGACCCTCCCTCCTTCAGAGTCATGATCCCCAGCGGGGAAAATATTGTGACCGTGCGGCCTAAACCCTAAACCTAGGTTGCAGAGCACTCAAAGCATTTTTGTTTTTCCATTAGTGTAAATGTATTAAATGAGTGTAATGGGTGTGGTTGATATTGAAACAAAAAATTAGTTAATAAAATTTAATCAAATATTGAACTGACTTGGGTAATAGTTGATCATGGAGATGAGAACTACCAAGAAGTGTTGGAAAACAAGTATGAAATGAAATGATTGCTACTTTATTGTCTAGTGTCTAATTGAAATGATTCCAATTGGAGATGAAATTAGACTCATTTTATAAATTTGTTTTTATATCACAGATTGAGGTCAACCCTTGCATGGAGGATCCAGATAACATGAAACCAATGTATATTTGAGAAACTATGCCATCAACGTGAAGATTTCATGTCTCGATGTTCATAATTTATTGGAAATATTTGGTTTCCTTTCATATATAAAAATATTTTTCGTACAGGGAAGAAGGGCACATTATATTCAATGGATAGGATAAAAAAAATTGGCATTGGAATATAATGTGAAAAAATACTCATGAGACCATTAATAAATGAGCCATGAATCTAAAAACCATCAAAAGCGTTGACACCTTGACATCAAAAGTGTTGGCACCTTGACCTTGGGCTAAGAAAACAAAAATCAAATTTTGCTTACTCTACATATCCTTCTAAAAATAACCTTCATTCTTCTGAAGGCACTGACATGGGAATTCGACATGGTTAGACTAGACACATGCCTTGATGGTATGGGAGGGTTTCAAGACTCAAGGAATATGTCTGATGTCCCGACCACATAATATTTGAGATCGTCCATGTTTGCAACAACATTCATAATGGGGTGTCTCATATTTGTCAAATGTCGTTGTTTCCATCCGTAGAATCTTTGTTGGAATTCTCTTGAAATGTCATGGAACTTTCAATTCAACTACCAAAAATGTCATGCATCGATCCCGCATAGTGAGCACTAGTGAATGGGGCCAATGTTGAAATTTCTTCAATATGTGCATGTATGCATCGAAATTTGACATGGTTAGACTAGACACATGCCTTGATGGTATGGGAGGGTTTCAAGAATCAAGGATGTATGATCATGTCATACAGAAACATTTTGAAAAAAATTCAACATTGACCCCATTCACAAGTCATCATTGTCCATCATGTACTCTAGCTCCAGTACAATGTCTTTTAATAGTTGTTTCCTTTAAAATTCGATCGATCAGAAAATTAAAACGAAACAAAGACAAGATGAGATGATATATAGAGTGGGTCTGTGAGTGATCTTTGAGTATAAGGGAAAATATCTCTTCCATGCCATACACAACACAAGGGAAAATGTTTCCTTTCTCTACTCAACAATCCCTCAAGCATATCCTTCCTTTTCAGTGCCATCAATGGTCATTTCTAAATTTGGATTATTGAGTAACTAAGGGGAATATAGTGTGGGGGTTATGTGAATAATGGTGAGAATGATCACAAGAGAATTTCCACGAGGTAGGAGAATGCATGAATGACTCACACTTATTGAAAATGTTTAAACTCCCTACTGATGTGGGGATTTCTTTAATGTTGGAGGATATCGAAGATTTGTCATTGTGACTAAGTGGACATATGTTGGTGAGAACGATGTCAACAACTCATCATATTCACTCACAGATTCTTCTGAGGACGATGTCATCAACTCATCATTTTTATTACTGTTGTCATTCACCCACCACAAATGTCATCTTGCACCGACCCCACATAGTGAGCAGTGAATGGGAACAACGTTGAAATTTCTTCAAACTATGCATGTATGTGTCAAAATTTGACATGGTTAGACTAGACACATGGCTTGACAGTATGGGAGGGTTTCAATACTCAAGGATGTATGATGTCCCCACATAATCTTTGAGATCGTCCACATTTGCATCAACGTTCATCATGATGCACCTCTCATTGTCATAATTCGCCATTCCCTTCTATAGAATCATTGTCGCAACTATCTTGAAATTAGTCATGGAACTCCAAATACACCCATCACAAATTTCTTCCACCGACCCCGCACAATGAGCAATGAATGGGGCCGACGTTGAAATGTTTTCAATCTGTGCTCGTATGCATCAAAATTTGACATGGTTAAACTAGATAGTTGCCTTGAAGGTATGGGAGGGTTTCGATACTTAAGGATGTTTGATGTCCCCGCATAACATTTGAGATCATCCATGTTTGCATCAACGTTCAATATAATGGATGTCTCATAGTGAGCATAGTGAATGGGGCCTGCCTTGAAGGTGAATGACACAGTGAAATTTCTTCCACCGACCCTGCATAGTGAGCAGTGAATGGGGCCAAAGTTGAAATTTCTTCACTGTGCATGTATGCGTCGAAATTCGATATGGTTAGACTAGACACATGCCTTGATGGTATGGGAGGGTTTCAAGACTCAAGGAATATGTATGATGTCTCGGCCACATAATCTTTGAGATCGTCCATGTTTGCAACAACGTTCATAATGGGGTGTCTCATATTTTTCAAATGTCATTGTTTCCGTCCATAGAATCTTTGTTGGAACTCTCTTGAAATGTCATGGAACTTCCAATTCAACCACCAAAAATGTCATGCACCGACCCCGCATAGTGAGTAGTGAATGGGGCTAATGTTGAAATTTCTTCAATATGTGCCTGTATGCATCGAAATTTGACATGGTTAGACTAGACACATGCCTTGACGGTATGAGAGGGTTTCAAGACTCAAGGATGTTTGATGTCCCGACCACATAATATTTGAGATCGTCCATGTTTGCAACAATGTTCATAATGGGGCGTCTCATATTTTTCAAATGTCGTTGTTTCCATCCCATAGAATCTTTGTTGGAACTCTCTTGAAATGTCATGGAACTTCCAATTCAACCACCACAAATGTCATGCACCAACCCCGCATAGTGAGCACTAGTGAATGAGGCCAACGTTGAAATTTCTTCAATATGTGCCTGTATGCATCGAAATTTGATATGGTTAGACTAAACACATGCCTTGACGGTATGGGAGGGTTTCAAGACTCAAGGATGTATAATGTCTCGACCACACAATCTTTGAGATCGTCCATGTTTGCAACAACGTTCATAATGGGCATCTCATTGTCAAATGTCATTGTTTGCATTTGTAGAATCTTTGTTGGAACTCTCTTGAAATGTCATGGAACTTCCAATTCAACCACCAAAAATGCCATGCACTGACCCCGCATAGTGAACAGTGAATGGAGCCACCATTAAAATTTCTTCAATATGTGCCTGTATGCATCGAAATTTGACATGGTTAGACTAGACACATGCCTTGACGGTATGGGAGGGTTTCAAGACTCAAGGATGTATGATGTCATATAGAAACATTTTGAAAACATTTCAACGTTGGCCCCATTCACAGGTCACCGTTGCCCATCATGTACTCTAGCCCTAGTACAATGTCTTTTAATAGTTGTTTCCTTTAAAATTCGACCGATTAGAAAATCAAAACGAAACGATAAGAGCCCTAGTACAATGTATTTTAATAGTTGTACTCTAGCCGATAAGACCCGCAAACCCTTTTTGAATTGTCGTTATTATAGCAAACTTGTCGCAACATCTGTAAAATGCAACATATTTATAGATTTTATAACGTTGCAATTCCGACGATCATTGACCAAATCAAAGTTGACTTGGTCAAAATACTAGGTGACCATTAGAGGGGAAAAACCTAGTTTCCACAACGTTGCAACTACGATGACTATCTTCACAAACGTGGCAAGAGAGACGACTATGTCACAAACGTGGCAAGAGAGATGACTATGTGGAAAACGTGGCAAGTGAGATGATAATGTGGCAAGAGAGACGACAACGTGGCACAAGAGACGTCAACGTGGAAATAACAACGTTATCGAGCAATGTGGAAAAAAAATTAAAATTTTCTCTATTTTTCGACAGTATGGCCAATTTTGTCCATAACGCCGCAAATAGAACATCGAAATTTTTACAATATGTACTAGTGATGGGTACAAGCCCCCGATTATGTGGCATATCTCAAAATCCAAGGGCGGATATGTAGAGGCACCTGGTGGTTATGGGTCGCGCCCCTTTTCTATTGATCTGTGGCCACATTACTGCATGCAACCATGGGCTAGGGCTTAGCCCCAACCCCCTCCTTTTCCACCATATTACAATATACATTTTAAATAATTATATTGTGGCTTGTATACACAAGGCACATACATGGCGTGTTGGTGTTAGGGCTCTTCTCAAAGCTCTTGACTTGGTTGGTTGGTCATGGGTTCAAAACCCGTGGACCCCAACACATTTTTAACTCGCAACATGTTTGATGACTGGGTGCCATGTGGCTGCCCATGCTTGGGCCACGTGGCACCACCACATTTACCCAATTATTCGCCATGTGTCCACACTGCATTGGTCCAAGTCTGCCACATCTGCCCAGTCACAAGTCTCCACTTGTCATCACCTGCCTCTGCCACATCATCATCATTAAATATCTTTGGTTATGTCATGTTGACGTCATCATTGACTTTGTGCTAGTTGACCCTTTGACTTTTTAGTTGTTTGGCAATCTGATCAGAGTGTGATAACTCTCGCATACTGAGCCCATTTGAGAAAGTAAATTTATGGCCAGAATCAGCGCAACTAGTCGATCGCAATGGAATTGGTATCGTCTGATTCCAAGAAATTTCATTTTTGAGCCTTTTTTTAGCCCTATCAGGCTCCTAGATCTGATTCTGGATCAGTAAGGCCCATAGCGAAGTGGACAGAGCTTCTGATGGGGCTCTCTAAAATGCTCCTTCTGAAAATGTAACCAGAATTTGTCTCTAACCTGAAACTAGTGTGGTACCCTGTGTTGATCATGGCGTTGCTTGTACTTAGCATTAGATTTATTCAAAATCTCATGGACATGTTGGCGGATGTGTTGAATCTTCTCAATGAATCTAGTGGCTTTGTCGGTCTCAGACTGAGCATGAGAAGAGTCTTTTTGTGTGGTGGAAACAGGTAGTGCAACATCAATGGGACCCAAGGGTTGGAATCCCAACCCCACCTGAAATGGGCTATGGTCGGTGGAGCTATGGAGAGCAATATTGTAACTGTGATAAACATAGGGGAGACTCTCATCCCATGTACATGGATTCTTAGAGTTTTACATGCACGGGATGTGCACAATCATCCAATTCACGACCTCTGTTTGGTCGTCTATTTGGGGGTGGAAAGCAGTGGATTTAGTGAGCTTGGTATCCAATAGTGACCTGAGACTCGACCAAAATGTGTTGAGGAACCTGTTGTCCAGATTGGAGATGATGGTTTCTAGTATCCCAAAATGGACCCACACTCATTTGAAGAATATTTTGGTAGTATCTTTCGCTGTGATATTCTTCTTGCAGGCTGTGAGGATGGCCATCTTTGAAAATCGATCAACAACCACAAATACACAATCATTGCCTTGCTTGGTGGATGAAAGGCCAGACATGTAATCCATTGAGATGGATTCCCAAGGCTTCTCAGGAGTAAGAAGAGGGGTGTAGTAGCCTTGATTCTTGATGGTTGGATTGGAAATGGCACAGATAATGCAAGATCTGATATACTTACCGACGTCCTGTTGAAGTTTTGGCCAATAAAAATGTTTCTATAGAACAACCACAATTTTCTCCATGCCAAAATGTCTAACCATCCGACTGTAGTGGGATTCCCAAATCAGCTTTGCACGCTCGCTTGCAGGAACATAGAGATGGAACAAATGGCATAAAAATCCATCCTGAATGTGAAAATTGGTGACAGTTGCGCCTATACCCAAGCGTTGATAGGTGGTGGTGAAGTATGGATCTTGCTGATAAAGTTGGGGCCACTCAAATGCCTCATGTTCATAGGAGTGGAGCACAGTGGTGATTGCAGCCACGAGAGGTCAACTGAGGCATTCAATGACACGATTTGAGCTCCTTGTCTTATACTTGATGTTGAGATGGAACTGTTGCAGGTAGGTGGATCACTTCTAATGGAGGTCATTCTACAATTTCCCATGTGTATGTATGAACTGAAGAGGCTTGTGATCAATGTGGATGATCGTCTCCTTTCCCAGAATGTAACATTTCCATTGACGATAGGCTTGTACAATGGAATACATTTCCTTGTCATAGGTGGGGTATTGCTGGACAGTATCTGAGAGTGTCTCACTATGGTATGCCACTGGATGACGATGTTGAGTGACAAATGCACCTACAAGATAGTCAAATGCATCAGTCTCAATCTTGAATGGTTGTTGCATATCAGGCAAGGAGAGTACTGAAGCTGAGCACAATTGATGCTTCAGATCATCGAATGGTCATTGTTGTTCCTTCCCCCACATGAAAGTTTCCCTACCACCGCCCTTGGTCACTTGGTTGAGGGCCCATGTAATATGGGAGAATCCCAACACGAACCGATGGTAGAAATTGACTAGTCCCAAGAAGTTCCAAAGCTCGGTTAATGTGGTCTTGGCTGGCCAGTCATAGATGACTTGGATCTTATCTGGATCAACATGTAACCCGTGCTCATCAACAATGCAGCCCAAGTATTGGACCAGGTTCATGCCAGAGGAGCATTTTTCCAAGTTGGAATATAGCTTGTGTTACCGTAGAGTGCTCAAAACCTGTTGAATATGTCGCATGTGGTCTTACCAAGTTTTGTTGAAGATGAGGATGTCATACAAATATACCACCACAAAAGATTTGGTGAAGGGTCTCAATACATCATCCATCAACCTCATGAAAGTGGTTAGTGCATTTGTTAAGCCAAAAGGCATGAGCAACCATTCGAAGATACCTTATTTAGATTCGAAAGTTCTCTTCCATACATCAGTTGGTTAGATGGAAACCTGTTGGTAGCCAGACTTTAGGTAAATATTAATGAATAAATATCCCCTCTTAAGTTGGTAAAGAAGGTCATTAATCCTGGGAATTGGGTACCAGTTCTTGACGGTGATTTTGTTTAATGCTCTGTAATCAATGCAGAGTCATCAGGTCTCGTCCTTCTTCTGCACCAGTACAATCGGGATTCCGCAAGGGAAAGAGTTGGGTCTGATGTGCCCCTTTTGAAGAATCTCTTGCATCTGACACTTGATTTCATCATTTTCTATCAACGAGTGATGATAGACTAGTCCATTAGGCAGAGGTGCACTGAGGTTGAGATCAATTGGATTATTGACTTGGCAGTGCATCGATAACCCGGTGGGTGAGGAGAATATATCTTTGTACTCTTCCACGATCTCGTCCACTTGCTTTTGTTGGAAAGATAGGCTCTGTGTAGAGGCCATGGATGTGGTGGAGACCTTCTACTTACTGTGAGCATGTATCAAAAAGAAAACGAACTTCCTAGTTTGTGAAATGACCTTATTGCATTGCTTAGCAGAGATTAAATAAATAGTGGTAGGTGGCGCTACCTATGGTATCTTGTACAATTGTCTACCCAAAGTAATAATAACACTGCAGGGTCTAGACTCATACCCAACATGACACTTCCACAAATATGGTTTTCCTAAAAGAACATCACAAACTTCAAGGGGAGAAATATCACAAAATACCTCATCTTTGAAAGGCTTGATTCCATAGGGTAGACGACACTGTTGGTTGACACAGAGATCTCTTCCTTGGCGAAGCTAGCCAATGGTGTAGAGTTGCGGGTGCGGTGTCGTCGGCAAGTCCTATCGTTTGACAACTTCTGCTGAGATCAGGTTCTTCTGACTACCGCTATCGACAATGAAATGAAGTGGAGCCCCTTTTACCCACATCTGTGAGTGAAAAAGGCATTCCCCTTCTTCTGGTTCTTTTGGTTCACTTGGTTGGACTTTGGTGGTAGAGACAGTGGCACTGGGTTCATCATCGATAATCCTCTTCCCTCCTTCTAGATTTGATTAAGAGTCAGAATCGGCCTCGGACTCAGATGGATTTAGCTCGGCCACAAGTAACTTCTTGGAGATACATTATTCAGTGTTGTGCCAAGGGATTTTATGGTATTCACACCATTTTCCCGTGTCCTTCTTCGTCTTTTCATTTCCCTTATTGGGTTGCGGCTTGGACATGGCCATATTTTCTCTGTCCCTTGCCATGTGGGTTGGGGCCGCCTTTTCCCTGCTTCGACTGTGAGGAATTTGTAGATCCAAACTCTCACCTCTTCTGCTTAAATTTCTGCATCCATCTTGACAACATATATATAATTCGTACCTAATGAGGTAATGTCCAAAAAATCCATTTATGTTTGAATGTATCTATACAAACAACCACGATATTTGAGAACCATATGTTTCTTTGAGTATTTGATAACTAATTTGGTGTGTAGGGTATGAAAATATTGGTAAAATCTGGTACTTTCTGGTCCCATTCTTGACGCAGGGTGGTCCATCAGGTGTACTAGTCCTTGTAGCTTCCAACGAGGTAGTATTGTTCTTTAATGGAATCCACGAAGGAATCCCATGTAGGGGAAACCACAAATAATTTAGATTACTCTATGTCCCTTTGCTCAGAGTAAGTATCCCACTAGTCCTTAACATGGGGGACGACCTTGAGGAGTGAAAAAGTAATATTTTCCCTATCGGAAAATTTGTGGACCAAAAAATGCCCTTCGAATAGATTCAACCATTTATCTACAACATCCGCATATATAATTGCTTCAAATAATGTAATATCAAAATTTATCTGTACCTTGAAGGGGTTGCATGGCCGCTTGATGAAGATGCTTCTCCTATGGGAAGTCGTCGAAGGATCTGCGCAAAGTTGTCTATCATTTCGTTCCTTTGTCGCACGAGGGATTCCTAGAGAAACATTTTAAAAGGATATTCTGCTCCATCATCTTTATTTTCGTCCCCCATGGGTTGTTGTAGGGCTCGGCGTGACCAATCTTGCAACGACTCGATTGGTTCGAGTCCCAACTTCTTGTACCCAGATCTTGTCAAGGACATGCACGAAGAAAAACAAATGAAGAGCGGACCGCTCTGATACCACTGATCTGTATTTAGGAGCGGAACGAATTGATTAACAAAAGGAATACAATAAACACAGAGATATGAAGAAAAACACAGATATCCAGTGAACAATATCTTCTACTGAATAAATGAAATAGGCTGAAACTGTAAAACTGCAGAAATGAAACACTTGCTCGAATGGTGGTAGCTATCTCTGAAAAGAGATGTGGCTTCTACGTGCATACGTCTGAGAAGAATAATTACAATGAGGCACCAGAGGCCTTTTTGATATGACTCATGAATGCCAAAACCCTAGACATCCAAAAACCTAACCCTAGGAGA
>SNQJ01S0166247.1:0-21000 GCA_010110895.2 Picea sitchensis | reverse complement strand
GAAATATCCTTTCTTTAACATCTTGTTTCTTTGTTATATTTTTGAAGAGCATAAGTGGAAATTGTCCTTTATGCAATTGTTGTTCCATTGATGAAAACAAATTTGAATAGGTGTCAAACAATTTCAACTGCAACATGGAATGGTGCAATATTTGTGTAACTTAATCGAGATACATGGACATGTGAAAGTAAAGGACAAAAATGGATATGGAGAATGTTACCATTTCCTTGTCATTGTATGACTATCCATCTTTTATATGGAGAATGTGTTGCGAGCCAAGTTTTCTCACAAGTGTGACAATTGCGCCAATGGTTCCGATTGGGTAAATGTCATTTCTCTGTGCAAGTTAGCTGATAATTGTGTCCGAGACGAAACAATATTTTGAACAAACAGTGGGAATTTTTTCCACAATACTTGTTTCATTGAGCGATATAATCCGATCACAATCACCACAGTCATATACTATTTTGGCCAATATATTAAAATTTGTAATGGATATCCTATTACCTGGCAATATCTTTTCTGCATTTTTCTGGACAAGTTGTGTGGGAATAGTCAGTGTGACTGTCATCAAGGCCTCCTTGTCTTTCATGTCAGCACGCAAAATAGATCTATTTTTGTTTTCCTTGTCCAAGTAGGTTCTATAGACGAACTTGTCTTTTCATATGTCAGCACGCAAAATAGATCTATTTTGTTTCCTTGTCCAAGTAGGTTCTGCACGAAAATTATGTCCCCGATGAACACTTGTCCAGTCTGACAGCTGTCAAGCCCTCTATTGATAGTATTTTGGTGTCATGCTTAGACCTGGTGACATTGTTTGAACAATAAAAGTAATGTGGAATGGTAGTGTGCATTATTTTTTTCTTTTCTTTTCCTAGCATAATGCACAATTAGACACACAACTTTGATGAACTATGGAACCAGAGTTTTAGAAACCATACCTCTTAGTCTGTAGAACCTGCACTATGTTCGACGTCTTGATTGCACTTGTTGATATTTCTTAGAGTTGCAAAGCATGTAAGCTCTATATGAAATCAACATATTAACTATGCCATAGATGAATAAATATTCAAGGATATTTTGAAGACATATATGAGGAACATAATGTATAGACTAAAATCTTTGACCTTGTCATTCTGCTTTCATGTTTGCGATGATTGAGTACTCATGGCCATGTCACCAGTCCAACATTTTATGATGCAAGCATGTGTAGATGAACATTAGGAGGAATAGACAAGCATATGCATTGTATATTGTGGGGTTGGTTGTTTTTCCTCATATGAGATATATCAATATTCAATATATTATTACAATAATGAGTGTTCCATATATATAGAACATATAGACCATCCATGAAAGGATGCGTCCTTTGGAATAATCAATAACTATTTATTACTATTATTTATATACATATACTATAGTTAATAATCACTAATAATTATATTATCAATTATTATCTTTAGAGAATGTCTTCTCGATGTTGTCAAAACATCAACACTCCTCTCAACGAGACATTCTCCAACATGCCACTCTGTCTTTTGAAGTATACAAACTTCACCCTAGACTCATGACACTTGTCTATCAGCCTTGGGAGACATATTTTCCCACCTAAACCAAAGAGAAGTCTTCAGATTCTCCTCCCAGCCAATTAACTCTCTCTAATTAGGCTCACATTGGTCCACATGTAATAACATATAGTATCTCGAAGTCTTTATCATTCCTTGTCAAATCACCATGACTAAGACAAAGACTACACTAGGATCTTTCACCACAAACACACACCTATGAGTGAATGTCTGCTTGATGCTAACATACATGTGGAAAGTACTTCAAGCACCTCGAAAGTCCATATTATTCCTTGTCATGATCATGAAGGAATACGTCTGGGCCCATTTATCGCAAGTGCATGATTGTGATAAATGTATCCTATTTCCCTTGGTTCAAGAACCCAAGATAGGAGAAGTTATGCCCGATGCTCAAACATCAACACTCCCTCTTAGCTAGTGAGGTATCTTTCAGTAGTACACAACTACCGCCCGTGAAACATCTAGTCTCCTCCAATGGTACAAAACCACCATAGTATTAAAATATTTCACATGGCACTCCACATGGGACTTCTAGAGGCTACTCCTCTAGGAACACTTAGGTTCAACTCCCCATAGTGTGAGACATCATGGGTCAACCCCTGACATGTCCTCATGTTCTCCATCGGGACAATGAGATATAAGCCCAAGTGCACTTATTCATTCTCCCTCAATAAGTATTCCACTTATCCTTCTCAAATAAGTATCTTCACAGACAAACTCAACTCAATTCACGAGGGAGGATTCCAGAATAAATTTCACACATGGCACTCCATGTGGACTTTCTAGAGGCTACACCTCTAGAAACACTAGGGTCAACTCCCATAGTGTGCGATGTCAAGGGTCAACTCCCTCGGATATTCTCATTGTTAGAAAACACGACCGTGGAGCAATAAAAAATAAAACAAATAATGAAACAAACACAAAAGATACATAATACAATGAAAACACAGATTTAAATGGTTCACCCAAAGCAGTAGGCTACTGCCTAAGGTGAGAAGTTTCTAGGTCCTTTCCTTTATTATTATCCAACATATGAAGGGATACAACCTACAACAAACCCAATAACTTCCTCTTCTTTCTCACAAATTTCCTATCTTAGAATACAATATTCACCATCTACAATGGTCGCAATACATTTCCCTCAAGGAAGAGGGTTGCCTCTAGGAAAAAATTTAACATAATTTCTACCATTAGATCAGGACCTTATAATGAATGGTCCATATTTACAATGAAATTACAATATACATTTCATAGTAAAACGGGGCCTCATGGTTCCTAGACCCCCAAATGGGAGGGATAACCCTCTCAGACTCTCGCATGTGGGTACCTCCATTCCCCCGTGAAGAGAGCGCATAATACTTTTAAGTGTAAATACTTCATGGTCCATAAACATGACCTCTGAATTAGGAAGATAATCGCCCACAACCAACAATCTCCCACTTGGAGACTGATTCAACAAATCCACTGCCATCAAGATATGTCGGACTTTGAACCTTCTTGGACCTCGAAAATTTCTCATCTTCATCTCCATTCTTTAAGACCAACTGAAATTGAGAAGTAGAACTCGGCCTGCTACTCCCTTTGTTAACATGTCTCATGGGATTCTCGCTAGTGTGTATCTTTTTCCAACTTCAAATTTCCATCTTCTGTTGTTGATCAGACCCGAAGTGGTGGTACCTCAATTATGTATGCATAGTCTTCGAATGGAATATCGAGTTCTTTGAAATATGAATGGCACTTTCACACAAGACAACCCGCTATTCTCTTTGCTTTTTTCCCAATTCCTCCATAAATCTCAGTAACCAAATCTTCTCTTTTATTATCCTCTGTAGCAGTAACATATTATGCCTTTGTTGTTGAAAGAAGACAACCTTTGCGCTTTTGAAATCCTTTAACTATCAAGAGTTCCACCTATTGTAAACACATACCCTATGGTACCCCTCCTGCTATTCGGTCACCCTCATATATGAATCAACATATCCTTTTAGAACAGTTTTCTCAACCTCCAAAATATAATGCATGATTAACAATACCTATCAAGTATCCGAGAATCCACTTTAATACATCCCAATGTTATTTACCTCGATTATTCATATACGTTTCTCACAACTCCAATTGCATGTGAAATATCTGGTTTTGTGTAAACCATTGCATACATCAAGTCGCCAACTTGATGAATAAGGGACCTTGGACATGTATTCTATCTCCTTCTCTGTTCCTTTGGGGACACATTTCCTTAGTTAATTTGAAATGATACAAAGGTGTACTAACCGGTTTTCATTCTGTGACTTAAACCCTCCAACACCTTCTCTATGTACTCACCCCGGACAATGTCAGCCATATTTTCCCTGGCTCTTTGTTATTCCCATACCAAGGGATTTCTTTGTAGCACCCAACCTTCATCAAAGAAAATGAATTTGTTGACTTCTTCTTGAGCACATTTATATCCGCCAAAGATATTAGACCCTACAACAAGTATGTCACCCATATACAATAGAAAGATCATAAAGCTTCCATTTTCTATCTTTTAAAATCAACACACAGTGATACAAATGACATCTTCTATAACCCTATTCTTTCATAAAATTGAAAAACTTCATATACCACTTGAGCTTGTTTTAGGCCATATAATCTCTTTCTTCAACCCGGTGACACCAAATTCTTCCCTTTGACCTCATACCCTCAGTGGTCACGATATAAATCTCTTTCCAAATCCCCATGGAGGAAAGTTATACATCTAACTGCTCAAGATGCAAATCTTTCATCACGGCATAAGACTTAAAATAGTTCTAATTGGTGCTTGCCTTTAACAACAGAGAAAATATTTCATCAAATATATACCTTTCTTTTGTGTAAACTCCCTTTACAACAAGTTCAGCCTTAACCCGTTTTTCTCCTCCATCTTGTTCCTTCAACTTGAAACCCATTTATTCCACTTTTTCCGCAGTAACTCCAACCAAGTCCCAAGTATGGTTATTTACCAAGGAATCCATTTCCTTTCATGCCTTGCTCCCACTTCCTTTGGTGTCTATCTCAGATACTTCTTTCATAACATCTTCTAGTTCACCAATCAATCAACAATAAATAATACAATGAAGGAGGGTATCATCCAGGGGGTATACTTAACTGTAGATCTTCTAACAACACATGTGTGTGTTCGAGGTACCTTCTCGCCTCGTTGTTGCACATTTTATTTTCGTTCCTTTGGAAAAAAAAATTCCAAAAGACCCCATCAAGCAATCGTAGACTCTTGTTTTTCTCTTCTTGTTTCTTCCTCGAATTGGTTCTTTGTACATGACCTCTCATTGAATATGACATCTCTACTAATAATGATTTTATATTTTCATAATCCCATATGATAACCAAAATCATTAACATTGTATCCACAAAGGTGAACTTCTTGGATTTAGACTCAAGTTTTTATATTTTATCAATATGGACACAAATGTTTCACAATCGAAAGTTTTCAAAAAGAATAGTTTACCTTTTTTCCATCCTGCTCTCCTCTAGAATTCTACCATCCAAAAGAGATTGAAGGTCCTCTATTTATTAAGTAAACAAATATCTACAACATATACTCCTCTAAACTCCATGGGCAAAACCAACATGCACCATACCTCTTGCATCATTTCCATGATTTTCATGTTCGTCCTTTCTGACACAACATTTTCTCGTGGTGTTCTTTGAACTGGCCGTTTCACAAATCCCATGGTATGAAAAGTAATCAATAAACTCCTCTTTGCTACAATATTCACTTCCATTATCTGATCTCGAGACACTTCAACTTTTTCCTATCTCATTCTCAACCAAAGATTTCCATTTCTTAAAAGTATCAAAAACATCATATTTTTGTCAAATGCACTAAACTGGCTCTTTCTAGTTGCATCATCAATAAAAAATATAAATAATGAGAGCCACCAAGAGATGATACCTAAGATGGTCCCCACATCCTATGCACAAGCTCTAACCTTTATCTCTTCTTTTCTTTCCAACTCTAAGAAATATGACTATATTCCTATTTTCCATAAACACAATGCTCACATAAGTCCAAATCAAATTGTTTAAGATTTGTCAACAAATTTATTTTCAGGAAGTAATTGGACACCCTTCTCACTCATGTGTCCAAGCCTATGATGCCATAGTGTTGTATCCACTCTTGTAGAAGATAAGAGATAGAAGAGTCAGTACTGCTGGACAAATACAATGTACCTAATTTCTCTCCTTCGCTTATCACCAATGATCCTTTGATGACCTTCCACGCCTTTATCTATAAATATGGATATACAACCTTCACTTTCCAACTCACTCGCTGGAAATTAGATTTTTCCTCAACTGAACATACCCACTTTCAACAAACATTGGTTTCCATTATGTTGCTTTATTTTTACGCTTCTATTCCAACAATTTTGCATGGTGCATCATCACCCAAAATAAACCTATCCAAAATCACCTTTGAACATAATCTAGAAAATGTTTCCTTATGGGTGTGGTATGAAATGAGGGCCCCCGACCTATTCTCACTCCAAGACGTAAATATTATCTACGTAAAGAATCAAATCATCTTAGAACACATCACCTATTACATTTGCTTCATGATTTCTCTCTCATTGTCCATCTATTGTTTCATTGGATGCCTGCAGTCCTTCTTCGGATGTCCTTTCTTCACACAATTCTAGCACTCTATATTTCCAAGTCTCAATTTGGATCTACCCTTCCTAGAATCTCCCATGATTCCTCAAACCTTTCCTCTATCCTTTTGTTCTCTGCTCTCCATGTTCAACGATTTGATGTCTCACTTGTGATTTTTTTGTCACATTTCCTCTCTATGGATAACACCAACAACATTATAAAACTTTAAATTATTTGAACCAGAGAAAGCTATTTTACATCCATGACTGCCGTCTAAATTTCTCTCTCGGGTAATGAGCACACGATTAGAATATCTCCGACCTCATCATCAAAGTCCACTTTTACGTAATCCTAGTTGATTAGTAACCTATTAAAATCATTTAAATGATCTCGCAATGCACTCCACCTTTTGACATCTTCATATTAAGTAATCTCTCTAATAGAAATACCTTATTGGATGTCGAGGGTTTTTCATACAATTTGGCCAATGCATCCATCGCAAACCCCTTTCTGTCTTTTCTTTGGAAATATTGAAAACCACCGACGCTGCTAGGCTCAGCCATATCATTCCTAGAGCCTTTCATCAAGAATCTCCCATTCTTCTTTGTCCTTCAGAGTCGCCGACTTTCTTTGTTATTCCTCGCCTAATGTAGGAAGGATCCTTCGACATAGTCTTCCATTTGCATCTTCCATAACCGGTAATTTTGGTCAGCTAAATTCTCGACTTAAACTGCATCTTCCTCAACATTGTTCTCTACTCTAACTAGGGAACCCTATTTTCTCTCAAGGAAGTTACCTTTCGCTCTGATGACAGTTGTTAGAAAAACAGACCGTGGAGCAATAAAATAAAACAAATATGGAAACAAAACACAAAATATATACACAATAGAGACACACGATTTATGTGGTTCACCCAATGTGGAATACATCCACCAAAGAAATTTCTAGCTCCTTCCTTATTATTATCCAACATATGAAGGGATACAACCCACAACAAACTCCATCAGAATTTCTCTTCTTTCTCTCACAAAATCATCTCAGACATAAAGATTCGGCTTAATTTACAATGGACTAATATTTCTCAGAAATAGGGTTGCCTTCTCTCTGAAAACCCTAACATACTTTGCATCATAGATCTCACACCCATTATAAGGTCATAGATTTACAATGAAATTACAATATACATTTACAAGGCAGTTTTTCTTCGAGGGCTTCACCCCAAACTCATTAGGGGCCCTCTGTCTCTGCACTTCAACCAGGGGATAGCCCCCTGCATTCCTCGCAGAAAATTCTCCTCGCACTTCCACGTGAAGAGAGTGTACATACTGGGTGTAAATACTTCATGGGGTATAAATAATGCTAAAAGCAAAGACCTCTAAATCAAAAAGATAATCGCCCAACAAATTGCCACCTGCCTCCATGGAACGAGGGGTTTGTATGGACCAACCACACTTATTCCTTTTCACAGTGTTCCACTTATCCCTCTCGGACAGGCCAATACATTAACAATCTCAACTCAATCTATAGGAGTACGATCTGGAGAAATATTGTCACACGTGGCACTCACACATAAGGTCCCAACCCGCATAGGTAGATCAATGTATTCGATGTAATAGCAATAATATTACAAGACCTTTCAATAAAATAGAATATATGGATGTAAGAAGACGGGACAGGAAGTTCTCTCAAGGATCTTCCTCTAGATGCTTCTTTAGTATAAATAGGAGTCGAGGGAAGGAGAACCAACTTGGATATTATTGTAATAGCCGCTGTCTTCTATTGAGGTTGCCCTCTCGAAGAGGCCTGTGAACATTGCTATCTCCAATCAAGTGCTATCGTCATGCTATTGCTATTTCAGATATCATTTCCGCATGTAGAAGATTATGTCGATATTTTATCAAGTATTCATATTTCTAGCATTTCATTTATGTACCTATTACCTTATATATCTGGTAATGTATGGTAATGCTGTACCTTCAGGTCAGAGCCGTGGGTAACTATTTTATTTTTGCGCATTTTTTTTTCTCGTGAAGAAAAAGAGGGCCGCCACATTCCGCATAGCCAGCATATTTCTATGCAAAATTTGGTATAAAAGGGTTAGAGCATTTGAGTTCCTCTCAGAAACCAAGTTGAAAAAAATTCGTCTGAAACGGAGTCTAAAAGGTCAAGATATTGAGGTTTTAAAATCTGCAATTTTTTCGAGGTTTTTCGTGGATTCATGACGCGATTTGTTTTTATTTTCAGAAAGCATTTGGATGCCAAATTTTCCCAAATAAATTACATATCTGACTTTTCCTCAATGTTACCCAATTTCAAAAATCGTTTAAACGTAAGTCCGGGAAGTGAAGTTAAGTATACTTCAAGTTCAGCAGTTTTTAGGGTTTTTCCAAAAGTCGCTGGATTTTCTAAACTTATTGGGTCTATTTTTTTTGAGTTTTTTCATGAAGGAAGGCAGGGATGAAGATTTCATAGGGTGCTCACATGGCTATTTCGCCTCAAAACTTGAAAGAAATTCTCGAATCATTCAAATCCCAATTGGATGATAGATTGAATGCATTTGCAAATGGCCTCACAAATTTCACGTATAGCTTCTACATATGGCCTCACTTGCTTTTCAGAGTATTCAAGATTCATTGAACAACATGTGAGAGATTTTACGTGTGGCCTCATGCATGAATATAATCAAGAAATATATATTTAGTATTTTGAGGACGATGATGATTGGTATATGGATAGTTGTCATTTTGGGATGACAACCACTTCCATATTTTATTTGATGACTCTACTCCACCTTCACAGAGAACATCAATGTCCCATCGTGATTAGCTACAGGGGTTCACCCCAGATTCTACAAGGGTATTATTCCTCTGTGATCAAGACACCATTTTCCACTATGTGGATGGATTCTCTTATTTGATCCACATGATAGGTATCACTTTTGGAGCATCATTTGAGTTGGTTATTGGTTCCAAAATCTTCTACTTGGAGTTCACATGAGCACTTGGACATGGGACCCGTGCTTACAGTGGTTGGACTACTTCAACATGGTGGATTTCCTTTCTACATGGGACTTTGGTTCTTTCGTCTTCTTTTCAAAGATACGGTCCACAATTATCCATAACTTTGCATATGGTTGTACATCAAGCTGCTGAGGACAATGTTTCATAAGGGGGATGGAATGGCAGGTAGCTAGAGAGGGTGGGGGGGCCCAGAGGGTCTATAGTGATACAAGGAGGTCATTCAATGTAAGCAGGACTAGGTCCACTATATTATTAAATAAGGCCCACTATGGTAGTTAGATATAATGGAATGGGTAATTAGATGATAATAAATGTAAGAGGACTTTAGAAGGTTCTACTTCTAGAAGATTCCTCCTTTAGGTGTTCTTAGATGATGGTAGCACCATATAAAGGAGTTCGCTAAATGTAATGAGACATGAAGAGAATTATTGTATTTGGAGTTGAAGCTCAATAGGAGGATGCCCCCTCAAGAGGCAAGCAGAACAGGAGAGGATCCTTCCATACAGGATCCATTGTATGGTGTTGCCTCACCCCAAGGGTTTGATAGTAATAAGAGAGTTTTTGCATGTTCTTCATCTGCTCTAGGATTCATTGTGTGTCTGCAATGGTGTTGATTATATCTTCTCGCATCTCGTATTGGCTCTAACACACAGAGGGGGTACCCCCCCTCTGCACTCCCCCACGTGGAAGAGTGTACATACTTCTGGGGTGTAAATACTTCATGGGGTATAAACACGACTGAAACTAAAAGACCTCTGAATCAGGAAGATAATCAGGCTCAACAACCAACACTCATGTGCTCTCCACATGGAACGTAGGGTTATAAGACCAACCACACTTATTCCTTCTCGAATAAGTGTTCCACTTATCCCTTCTCGGATAAGTGTCATCACATATCAACTCAACTCAATTCATAGAGGAGTACGATCTGGAGAAATATTGTCACACATGGCACTCCATGTGGACTTATAGAGGCTACACCCTCTAGAAAAACTAGGGTCAACTCCCTTGACATGTCCTCATGTTCTCTCCACATTGGGTTATAATCCCAACCACACTTATCCCTTCTCGGATAAGTGCCCCACTTATCCCTTCTCAGATAAGTGTCATCACGGATCAAATCAACTCAGTCATAGAGGAGTACGATCTGGAGAATGTCTGAGGAAGCTGCAAACATCAATACTCCCTCTCAGCGAGGGAGGAATTCTCTACCATGCCAAGTCTGTCATGGAATTACTTAAACTTCATCTTGGTTTGGTAAGAACATCAACAACCTGCTCATCTGTAGGAAGGTACTACACCAATACTTCCTTTCTCTACACCATGTCTCGGATGTAATGGTACTTGATATCAATGTGGTTCATTTTTTTATGAAACAATGGATTATTAGAGATCATCACACAACTTTGGTTATCATAATGAATAATGGTGGAATCCAGCACATGTTCGAATCAATCAACACGGAGCTTGTGAAGCCACACTGCTTCACAAACTGTCATAATTAATGCAATGTACTCTACTTATGTTGTTCTCAAAGTCACACAAGTTTTTTTCTTGTTGTTAGTCTCTAATTTTGTCTTGGTTTAGTGAGAAACCCTTGTCCTAAACCCTCCTTACCCATCCCTCATTTTCTATTTTCAGCTATTTTCATTTTTTTAGATTTTGGATGTTTCATGGTTTGCATTATAATCTTTGATGATTTATTCGAGTTTTGATTATGCAAAACATTGTTTAAACTATAAGTGTCTCCTTTTATGCCATTGGAATTTTTAAATTTCAAGTTGTCAAACATGCTATGGGAATAAGCCTATTCCTGTAGCGCCTAATAATCATGCCATAACATGTGCCTGATATCCTGATTTAGTTATGATAACAAGATTCATGAGTTAAGATTTCGTGTGTTCCCATGAGAGTTTGGTAATCATTTCTAAATCCAACAAGTTCAGAACATAATTTCTATGCATGCACGCAGGGTTCATTTCAAAATCACTTGTTGTTTAATGATTAATATGTGACCGGTTCGAGTTGGTTTAGTTCAGCCTTGCAGGGAGAATAACAAGTATCCATTCAAAGAAACAGGTATATATCAACAATTGTAGGAAGGGAATTTGGAACCCGAGGGCGAAAATTGCAAAATTAAGTTTAATGGTGCCAAAGAGGAGCGGACAAGTTGCCAGAATCGAACCAGAAGGTGCCAAACTGCTTGAAGCCTACCCTTAGATGGCCTAAAGATTCAAAGATTCCGTGTGGCTTGAGTTCCTCACTACATTTCAAGGATATGACGAACAAGTTTCCATGGAATTTTCTTTGAACTTCGATGGTCATGAGGTCGAAATCGGCAAGATGTTGATGCTGGTGACATAACAGACTATAGCCAAGGTTTGTAGGCTCGTGGTTGGAGGGGAAAGATGGTGGAAGAAGGAACACGTGGTCACTGAATTTTTGAATCAATTACTCCTTCCAGATAAGCAGAATCCGGATTGGAGAAGGGGAATTCCTCGCAACTGGGTTCGACCCGAATGGCACACTACCCTGGTGGTGATTCACAGATACATCACCTGCGAAGGGAGGTTTTATTTGGTCTACATCTACCATATCAGAATACTGATGCATCTAAATGGTGACTACCCTTTAAACCTTCCTTCTTTCCTGCTTAGAAGTTTGACAAAATTGTCCAAGAAGGTGCAGTCGATTTCCACTAATGCCAAAGATAGTTTGTTCCATCAAGTCCTGATTAAAACCCTAGTCATGTCTGCCCTAAATGAATTACAGAAGCCCTGGAATTGGCTCATGGAATCCTTAAAAACTATCACTCAATCCAATAAGCCGAAAAAGGACAAAGGGAGGAAGACTATTAAACAGAGTCCAGATATTTCTGATGAAAACCCTACGAAAGATGAATCTTCTAATATCAAGGTAACTAAGAGGAGCACAAGTAAGAGACCTAGATGGGAGCCCGAAATCAAAATTCTTCCTGAAGAATATGTCAAAGGAGAGACAGAGTCAGATAATGATCTCATTGCTCAAACTACAGTCAAGTCTGAAATGCCATCGACCAGCAAAAGGAACGTTGTAGTCAAAGGAAAAAGGAAAAAAGGTGCGTGTGTATCACAAAAGACTTGGAGAAATTCAACCAGGGATACTAATAAGTATAGGCTGAACTCAAAAGCAATGTTCAATCCGACAATTAAAGAATAAAACACCATAATCATAGAAGATGATTCTGAGGATGTTGAAACAAGCACCAGGAAAAGAGCAAAAAAGATTCCATTTTCCAAGAAATCTGTCAGGAAAGGAAAGGGAAAACTTACACCACCTACATGCCCTGTAATGAGATATTCAACTAGATTAGCTAAGGCTAAAGAGATGGCTAAAGGCATCATTGAATTCCCTGAAGAAAAATAGGATTACTTGGAAGATTCAGATTACTTACCAGATGTACCTGGAGCTATGGATTCATCAAGTTCTGAAGAAGAACACAGCTTACAATTGATCTCAAAATACCAGGTTAAAGCCAAAGAACCCAGTGTTACTTTAAATCTGAATGAAACTGCACCCTCTAAAGATTGTTCAGGATCTAGGGTCGAGATAAGAACTGATAAGGAAAAGATTAAAGAATTTCAGAAAACCATAAAGCAATTAAAGAAGGAAAAAATGCAGATAGAACAGTGGAATGCTCGCCAGAAGGAAAGAATTCAAAGTCTTAAAAACAAGAAGAAGGAGAAAATGGAATTGCTTAATGAACTCAGGGAAATCAATTTCAGACTTTACTGGCACAATGTTGTGTTAACCACGAAGCCCAAGCAGAAAAATGCCAAAGCCACTGCTGCGATTTTATCTTAAAGGTAACATGAAGATTGGTTACAATTTTGTTTAAAGGTGCTCCAGGAGATATGGCAAATAATTACTCTTTTTTTATCAAGGAGATGCTAAGACTTCGATCTATTTTACAGAGTCAAACAAGATCCCTATTTTGTAGAGTCAAATGTATTGCTGGCAATGTTTGTTATATCAAGTTGTTGAGTTGTGGACTATTTTGGATGTAGAAGCTCATTTTGAGTGAAATAATTTAGGATCTGGATACTTTTTTATTCTAGTCATTTAAAGTTGTCCTAGATAATAGGATGTGGAAGTTTTATAGCTAGTTTAAATAGACAGAAGACAGACTATATGGAGGTCAAAAATTTGGAGATCTATAGAAACTTTTTGCGGAGATTATTGTAAAAGGCATGTATGTTAAATTGACACTTAATAGAAAAGGCATATGGATGGTTAGACCTTCTTTTTTCTACTCTGTTATTTCATTTTTCATGCTTGAATTTATTATTCAAATTTGCAATGCTTTTGGTTCTTGAATGTTAATTTATAGAGTGAAGATTTCCTGTAGAGATAATTTTTCAAGTAATGATTTCAAGCCAATACCCCTGTTTCTTTATGATATATTGAAACTAAACCTTGTCAAATTGACAAATTGAAGATTTCACTTTCTTTTTCTTGAATTGGTTTACTCCATCTATGTACCTACCTATTATTCAGCTAATGGGATATGCAATGTTTTAATCTTGATTTTCATGCCATGCTGTAAAATTGACCCAGTTTTTGACCACTATACCAAAACCAAATTATAAAACCTTCAAAAACACTTTGCAATAAAATTAATGATGCCCTAGCTTGACCTTACCAGTCGAGTGCAACTTTAGGGACTAACACCTACTATGCCAAGAAACCATGGAAGATACCAAAGTGAAGAAACACTTGAAGGTGCTCTTTCTTTTCACTGCACTCCCTGCCTAATTAGAGTCAATATATTCCTGCCGTATCATATCAATACTAGAAGTATATCTCAGACCATGTCAAACTATGCCTCACAAGTATCTCAACACATGTTGCGCACTCACTACATAGAAATTATTTGTTCTGGTGTTAACCAGATACATCAGTTATCTAACCAGCTGTCTATACAGATTCAGATCGATTTCTTCATAATCAGAAGAAGAAACACTTAGTTTCTTCAGATTCTTCATCATTGGTGTAGCCACAAGCTTCAAGTTCCGTATCTCAAACTTCTTGAATATCTCAACTATGTACTTCCCCTGACTCAGGAAGATCTCATCAGTTCTTTTCCACACCTCTAGTCCCAAGAAGTAGTGCATCATACCAAGGTCCTTCATCTCAAACTGAGAGGCCAACACATACTTGCATTCAATAATAAGGCTCTCTGTACCGGTGAGGAATAAATCATCAACGTAGAGGACCATAATCATGGACTCACCATTAACAATATTGTAGTACAGGTTGGGATCGAAAACACTTTGTTGAAGCCCAAAAAATCATGAGGTGTCCATCGATCCTTGCATACCAAGATATAGGTGATTGCTTGATTCCATACATGGCCATTTTCAACCTGCACACATGAGAATCCTTCTCATGTATCACAAAACCATCTAGTTGCTCGATGTATACTTCTTCCTTAATCTCTCCAATGAGAAAGGTTGTCTTTACATCCATCTGATGTACTCTCTAACCCATGGATGTTTCAGGGGAAATAATCATCCAGATAGAAGTGTATTGAGCAACAGGAGAAAATGTCTCCTCATAATCTATTCCCTCCACCTAAGAGAATCCTCTAGAAATAAATCTCATTTTTTGCCTCTCGATGCTCCCATCAACTGTGTGTTTGATATTATATATCCATTTGGAAGTCACTACAGACTTCCCTTCAGGTCTCAGAGCAATATCCCACACATCATTCTTCATGATGGACTGATATTCCTCCATTATGGCATCTCTCCATACTAGATGCCTCCTCATAATAGGAAGGATTGGAATCAATGATGTGGCTCATAGATATCATTGAGCATGAATATCTCTAAGGTCTCTTTATCTCTCGAAAGGTACCATGAGGATTTGCATGTCCTTCTGCCTCTTACAGAGTCTGATGAGCCCATGCAAGTATCTTCCAACCTACTGCAATATCTCTGGGAACATTAAGTGGAGCAACAAGATCAACGTGATCAATTTGATCAATAGGTGATGTCTCCCTCTGAACTGCTAAGCGTGAGGGGGGGAAGGCACCATCTCTTCCTGTCTCTCACTATAAATATCCATGTGAGATCCTCTAGACCTCCCGAAGGATACCTACTCGTTAAGGGTAACATTTCTGCTCACCTCCATTTGTCTTTGACCAGGGATGTAGATCTAGTATGCCTTTGAAGACTCACTGTACCCCACAAATGTACCCTTTCTTCCTGAAGGGTATAGCTTGGCCATTTTATCCTTGGGTACATGAATGTATACTGGACACACAAATATCTTAAGTGTCCAACTTCAGACTTCACTCCGATGAAGGCCTCCTCAGGAGTCATGTTCCTCAAAGTCTTCTGAGGACTTATGATGTGAACATACACTATAGTCATGGATTCCTCTACCCAAAAAAATGTAGGTAAATGCTAATCATACTAAGTTATTTTGGACCATACTTGATATATTGAGGTTCCCTCATGAAATCAATGTCTCAAGCATATTGAGGTTCCCTTATGGAGCCAATGTCCCCAAAAGGAATATGAAGGTTTCCTCATGAAACCAATGTCTTGGTTCCTTTATCTGACTGTCTAAGGCATGAGATCTTGGTTCCTTCATCTCGGATGGTCCTGTGAAGAATGGATTACACATGCCTTTCCACATACCGTGGTTGCATAACATTGGACTTCGTTGACCAATGATGCCATATTCACTGAGCACATGAATGTCATTGGGCGTGTCGATGATGCAGTGCATGAGCGCAATGTAGCATGTCACGAAGTCGCCATGGATGGTATCGTTGAAATCTAAGGCAACCATGTTCTACAAAAGCACTCCAATCTGGATTTCTTGAACATTGATCTGCGGAAGGTAGAGCGTGCCCGAGTATGTGTAGAATTGTACCTCCGGAATGGAGGCCAACTTGAATATAATACATCCCTTTACCAACTCCATCACATTGTATGACTTGAGAACATCATGTTTCAGTCAAAATCTTGATGGCCACTAAAGTAGTCTCCTCTAGAAAGTGCAACACAGATGCATGGCTCAAATAAATTGTCGAATGGACCCCAAGCGGCCGGTCTTCCTAGTAGTTGTCCATTATTTTTTCTTGCACTAATGGCGAACTGGAGCACAAAAGTTTGGAATTACTTGAACTCTGTGAGTTTGTGAAATCGCTCCACTTACGTGCGGTGTGCCTCTCGAAACCGTCGATTTTGCGAACAACAACTAAATTCGAGTAAGCACTGGTTATTTAATTTATATTATTGGCATCATTGACTAGGATAAAATCGCTCACCTTGCGTGGCAATGTCCTCTCTTTAAAGCCAAGGAATTGGCATCAATCTCTTGAACCCGATGATTGAGTTGCTCATGTGGAAGATTCTGGACGTGGCCAAGGGTTTCAACGAGCCATTTGAAAGATAACTGATATTTTTATATGATGTAGAGAGTTGTACATTACCATGCTACTATGTATCATAACAAGCTGCTATCTCTCATTTTCCTGGGCCCTCCCGTGAGGGAGTCGAGCCTAGTCCTACTCTGATACCATTTTGGTTGTTCTTCATATGAGATATGATTGATATTAAATATATTATTACAATAATGAGTTTTCCATATATGGGGAACATAAGGTGACCATCCATGAAAGGATGCATCCCTTGAATAGTCAATAACTATTTATTATTATGATTTACTTATTATATACTATAGTTAATAATCAATAATAATTATATTATTAATTATTATCTTTAGAGAATGTCTTCCCGATGTTGTCAAAACATCAACATATTGTCCATAATTGTTCTTAATGTCACATACAGGGTCAAAGGATATGGAATATGGAATAGGGTGTCAAGGGATACTCAGGAAGCATGAGGACCCAAGGGTCAAATTGTATGCCTCCCTTTGTTTGACTAAAAAAATGTGTAACAGTAGGTAGGGCATGATGGCGGGGTATGACGACCAATTTGTATATCGGGGAAACTTTAAAAGCTAGAGGCACAATCTTGAACCCGCCAACCCAGGAACCCATGATTAACAAAGTGGGTAAGTATGGAATAAGGTAGAATCATACCATAAATGTGAACCCGTGAGTTCGCCAACTTGCACACCAAGGCGTTTTCATAAAGACGACTAAGCAAAGAAATCATAAAACAAAAGTAGATGAGAAAAGTTAATTATAGAAGAGGGGAAAAAAAAGGGATAATCGAAAATGGAAAAATTAGAAATGGGGAGGGAACAAAGGCCCATTGTTGCCAAATCATCGTTTTCTAGTAAAATATTATATGCCCCCACCCTTTTTGTATGTTTAATTTACTAGCACAATTGGTATACCTTTTTGAAGATTGTACCACAGACCCCTCTACTGTCGCATATACGAATTCATCTTCCTGTCCAACCAATCTGTTTCTTTCAAGGTAGCAACACTGAACATACATTGGACATGAAGGCAAGTATATACAAAGAAAATACAATTCACATGAGAATAAGAATAAAGATACATAGTATATACATATAGCAAAAAAAAGGTGCAAACCAGTAGAACAAATACACACACAATAAATGAAATACTAAACAATGGAATATGAAATAAGAGTATAGGTATGCACCTCTATAACTCCCCTGCTACATTCGTGCCGAAGAGTCCATCATCCTCTTCAGCCACTATGTTTGTTTAAATGTAGCAATGCAAGAAAAATACAATTGACATGAAGGAAGTTAGTATGCATGAAGACATGTAAAGAAAAAATAAACAGAGTTCGGAATTTTTCAATGTAGCGGCATAGGAAATACAAAGGACATGAAGATAAGTTATTATGTAGGAAGGTACACAATATCTACATACAATAAACTAGGTGAACACATATACAGATAATAAATGAAATACAAAACAATGAAATGTGAAATAATAGTATAAGCATGTACCTTTCTATCTCCTCATCCATAACTACAGTTAAGACTCCTTCATTTTCTCCAGCTATTCTATTTGTTTGAATGTGGGAACACACAAAATACAATGAACATGAATGGAAGCTGGTATGCAGTGGAGAACAAGTAATATGTACATACAGTAAATGAGAATCAACAAATAGAATACAAGATAGTTAGCAACATAAACCTTTGATTTTCTCCACCCATGGTTATAAATATATAAAGTTTTTTCCTGCCCAAAATATATTAAAAGCCACAAAATATTAAGAAATTGCATGGCCATAGCTAAATGATTTTGGTTTTCTGTGGCAAAGTATCCAGATATGCTTCGAGACATGGATATATAATTATGCAGTATCTTTGGTGTACATATCATATCTCAAGTACAAGACAAATTGTATCATGGTCACACCAGTCTGTGTAGAGGATAAAGACGTTGTATTGTGATATAGGAACATTTCACCATATATGGTTAATAAGTGCATTTTCACATGTTTTATCTTCACAAAAATACAACAGATATTGTAATTTCACATGTAGTTGTCCAATTATTTCTTATACCACTATTTTGTATCATGTCAACACTGAACTATTAAAAAAAAATTACAGCATAACATGCGCGAGATTTCGACTTCGCCAGACAGGACAAAGAAAAAAAGTGCAGGTCCACTTGTGGGTGTAGAAACTGAACACCACAAAGCACCCAAAAAAAAAAGCTCCAACTGTCAGTGCAGGACCCCAATCCTGCAAAGCCGAAGAAAACAAAAGAAAATAACAAGAAACAAACCATCGAGAAATCATGAATAGGCCCAACTTTATCCCCAGGGCCCCAAAATCATAAACTTGAGCCAAATGACAATAAGCAACAACCAACGAACCAAGGAACAAGCAACAACCATCGAACCAAAAATCAACATATGTATCTCGAATGATTACCAAACTACAACTAAAGCACAGAAGGAACCATAAACATATGACGAGCATGTCCGTAGAAACAAGAAAACACTCTTACTTGTAAATTGCAAACACTGAACAACAAAGAAGGAATAGAAAATGAAATTATGGAATCAAAACTTACTTTGAAACGATGAACGACAGAAGCACATGTCGAATTGTGAGTGCAACACATGGACCCCGCAAAGTAAAAAAACAAACAGATCCAACTATGAATGCAGGACCCCAATCCCGCAAAGTTGAAGTAAACAAAATAAGCAACAAGCACCAACAGGCCCAACTACAAGCACAGGTCCCCAACCTTGCAAAGCTGAACCAAACAAAAACAAGCAGCAACCGACAAACCAACGAAGAAGAAGCACCCAACGAACCAATAAACAATGTATGTATCTTCAACAATGACCAAATTGCATTCCAATCCTAGAAGAAGTATGAAACATACAATGCCTATTCAACTGGCAGTGGACAACAATATTTTCCAAATTCACTGCAACATTGTATGGAAAATTTCGAGGAAAAATGTACTCCGAGAAGCCTATTTTGGTAAACATTTAAGGCTTTTAGGTTGTCTAAGGTCCTCACAATATGAAAACATTTAAGCTGTCAGGCCTGTTTCATAACCTTGTGCTATGTAAACATTTAAGTTGTTCGGCCTATTCAAGCACCTCAAAAAAATTGTCAATGATCTAAACCTTCGGTATGCAAATATTTCAATACAAATACAAAGGACTAACAACAACAACAACAACAATAATAATAATAACAGTAAAATGACATATTAATATGTGATCACTATAGTCCCTCTACACATTCGCTAATGACCAATAATAAAAAAAACATTAAAAAACAACGTCCATGGTTAGAACTTTCGGTTTGTAAACATTTAATTTAAAATGTAATAAAAAATAAAAAGGAGCGTCTAAACTCAAAACTTTGGATATCTACACATTTAAAACATTGGTAACAACGAAGCTGGTAATAAGACCTTGAAAATATTCTCCAATGAGATGATGACATATAAGTTTATATATATATATATATAAAATAATGTTTTTACTTTTATAGTACGAACTATACAGATGATGCGAAAATTTATAGTCAAAGGACATATTAATATGAAGTCAACGAATTATCGATCGCTATAGTCCCTCCGCACCTTCGGTAGGGACTAAAAAGAGATGAATCCAATAATCCTTCTTATTCATAAAATTAACATAAAATGATAGCCCATTGGGCTACAATGAAAACATAGTCTTTAACAAAATTCTTCCAAAATCTTCCCCCTCCATAGTGGTTTTTTATAGCATTTTAGAATTTGTTTGATTTGTTTGATCTTTGGGTACAAATCTCCCCAAATCCAATTCTTTTAGGCTTCAAATCCTCATTCCAAATCCTTAGGCTTCAAATTATGCAATCAAAAAGATAAAACCAAATATAATTTTAAATAAAAACAAAATATAAAATATAAACTAGCTTTAAATGAATAAAACAAAATCTAATAAATTAATTAAACTAGACTATATAAATAGACATTAGATCTACAATTAAATAAAGATTAAAACTAAACTATATTAAAAAAGTATAAAAGTTAAACAAAACAAATTAATAAAATTATTTTAAACTAAAACCAAAGTCGATTAAAAATATATTAAAATAAAAACTAAATTATAAATCTAATTTAAATAAAATGATATCATAAAATTAAACTAGCAACTAAATATTAAAACAAAGGCTAAAAGAAACAAGAGGAGTTGCAAAGCAAAAGGCCTCTGCCTTTAAGGGGGCACAACCCCACTATAACATGAATGCATTTACAGTGAAATCAGGGGGTGCAACCACGCTATAACATGAAT
>SNQJ01S0166244.1:9734-21001 GCA_010110895.2 Picea sitchensis | reverse complement strand
AGCCCATGAGTTGGGTGTGTCGTTTTCTCCGAGACAGAGATGAAACAATGTACTGGTCTCCTCTGTGCAAAGAGTTGAGATGATGTGATACTCTAGATGATTCTCTCGTGAGACGCAGTGAGAAAGTGATCTGCTGAGTTGGACGTGCCTATGGATGAGCACATGTGAACATGATCCTAGTGGCTGAGCACTAGTGAGTGTGATTCTCCTGTAAGATGTAGTGAGAAAGCGATATGTTGAGTTGGACGTGCCTGTGGCCGAGCACAAGTGAACGCAATCCTAGTGGTTGAGCACTAGTGAGTGTGATTCTCTTGTGAGACACAGTGAGATAGAGATGTGGACATCCCTGTGGTTGAGCATAGATGGATGTGCCCTTAGTGGCTGAGCACTAGTGGGTGTATGAGATCCCTTGCTATATTGTCCCAAGTGTCGGACTTACTTGTAACCCTATTTGTGATGTAAAGGGTACAAGTCGGCCCCACCATAAAGTAAAAGATAATTAATATTGTAATTATTAATTATATTTTGAGTTATTGAGGTTGGCCCTATTGTGCCAATAGACACATCATTTGATGTTATAAGTATTATATAAATAAAGGTGAATCCCCATTGAGGAAACACACTTAACATCGTGTCATCTCATGATTTCAGAAGTTGTGGTATGAAATTATGAGAATTACAACACCCTCTTGTGTGCTAGGTTTGGTGATGGTGTGGGAGGTCTTTCTCTTGAGAATATAACAAAGGATTGGTTGGGTTTTCTTCCCTTGTTGAGAAGGGTTTCCCAGGATACTTCTTGTGTTCTTGTGCATGGTTATTCTTCTCGTGATCTTGGTTTGCTGCAGTAGTTATGGTTCAGTTTATGCTAAACAATAAGAAAAGTAAAAATGCATCAGCTTACCATAAAATCAACATGGTATCAGAGCAAGTCCTGAAGAAGACTGTTGCACAATTAAAAAAAAAAGGCTGCTAAACTCTTATCACTAATATAAGGAAAAGAAGGCCAAACCCCTCCTTAATTTTCTGTGGAGTTTTGGTGATCCCATTTCAACTAATTGGTGACCTCAGTCCAACCATGAAGAGGGTACGAGTGAAGCCTCCAACTCGCTGTTTTTTCTTTGTTTTGGGCAGATACTGTGAAAGGGAGAGTAGCCGCAGGGCTAGAGGAGACTTGACCTATGTGGAGGGCTGCTACCGGTGCTTAAAGGGCTGCCATATGCTAGTTAGAAAATCAACCAGCCTAGGAGAGGCCAGTCGCAACCTACAGGAGGTTCGACCTAGGGAGATAAGGCTAAGAGAGGCCTAGAAAAATAAATTGTTGAGTTTAAGAGGTTATCCTTGCTAGTAGCAGATTGTGGCTGGGTGTTTTTGGAGGTTCGTGAGGCAGTCCTAGGGAGGCCGAAGTCTGCTGGAAATTTTTAGGAAATTCTGGGCAGTGTTGGGGGTTGTTACAACCACCCTAGCAACAATATAAAGGGCTGCCATTATGGCTGTAACTTCCAGTACAACAACAGATTTTTTTAGGGGCAGTTTTAAGGGTTGTGTTAAGGTTGTATGAGGGCTGGTGCAAGGAAAGGAGGGCTGTCATAACCCTATCGCTAGCATAAAGAGAGTGTCATCCCTTATGGTGAGGCTTTAAGAGTGGCCGCAGGCTTGGGGAGAAAGCCCAACCATAGCCACAAGTATGGTAAAGCAGCCACAGCAGAGAGAGGCCCCTCCAGGGCTGCCGCAACCACAAGAAGCACACTAAGCAATCTTTATAATTGCTCTTGAACAAGTTCTCCTTGAGGTTATGTGGCATGTGGCCACAAGAAGCTACAACAACATAAATTGTTTTCTAGTCTATGGTAAACAAGCAATGAATATCATTGCTCGTCATGACATTGACAAACAAACATAATCTCCATTGGTGTACACTCTCAGGTATGCACTTGTATATATTATTTGCATCATGCCATGAGGGTACTTGCAGGAGGAAGGAACCCTTGCTGCAATCATGGATCTAGAGGGATTTCAATGCATTAAGAGGAACAACACACTGGAAGTGAAGATTCCAGGTTTGATTGTTTTAATATCATGCCTCTAACCTACATTTCTAAGGTTGCTACATTACAAGTAGGTGTCGTAGCAGTGACAACAATCCTTAAATTGTTTTGATTCTAGAGATGTACTCATGAATCTCCTCTAGGAGATATTCTTTTCTTGTTTCCTTTCATTTGTTTCCTTGTTCCAGGCAGGTTAACAAGACATGAAGATGTTTTCCTTCAGACTTCATAGGGAGTCACTTGACTCAGAGGGAGTCAAAACTATTTGAGAAGAAGGAAAAGACAATACCTTCTCCCCTTCAACAGTTCAGAGGGAGACAATTGTTGATCGAGTTGATATTCCCAGAGACATTGCAGTAGGTCATGAAAGGCCTGTCTAGGCTCGACATACTTTGCAAGGGGCAGAGGGACTTGCAACTCCTCAAGATGCATTTCGAGAGAGCAAGAGAGACCAAAGAGACCTTCAAGTTACTTTTCAGTCATGAGCCACATTATTGATTCTGAGCCTTCTTGTCGTAGAGAAGCTACAGGTGAGCAGGTATGGAAAGATGCCATGACAGAAGAATATTAGTCTATCTTGAAGAATGATGTATGGGATATCGTTTTGAGACCAAAAGAAGTCTGTAGTGACTTCCAAGTGGATCTATATGATTAAGCATGCAATTGATGGAAGTGTCGAGAAATATAAAGCGAGATTTGTAGCCAAAAGATTCCCACAAATAGAGGGCGTTGTCTATGATGAGACATTTGATCCAGTAGCAAGATACATTTCCATCCGTACTATCATCCATGAGTTGGAAACTACATCAGATAGATGTAAAGACGACCTTTCTCAATGGTGAGATTGAGGAAGAAGTTTACACCGAGCAACCAGAAGGATTTGTGATATACAACGAGAAATCTCATGTGTACAGGTTGAAGAAAGCCCTGTATGGACTAAGGTAGACACCTCGTGCTTGGTACGAGAAGATGGATGTATTCTTGATGAGTTTGGGTTTTAGCAAGAGTGTTGCTGATCCAAACCTATATTATTACATTATTGGTGACAAGAGCCTGATTTTGGTGACTTATTCAGGAAGCCTTGTTGTTGGATATAAGCAAGCCTTGACTTCTAATTTCGAGATAAAGGATCTGGGTATGATGCACTATTTATTGGGACAATAAGTATGGCAGAGGACTGATGAGATTTTCCTGAGTCAAGGAAAATATACAGTGGGGATATTAAAGAAGTTCAGTATGACAGAATGCAAATCCACATGATGGATTTGAAGAAAATGAATGATGATGATTCAGACGAGATTGATCCACACATGATTGGACCACTGATGTATCTGGTTAATGTTGACGATTAAAATCGCAACAGAGTTTTGATCGCAAAGTGTTGCTAAAGCCTATTATTATTAAAGCTAAATAATACTAGTAGGTGGGACCCCCCTTGTAGATTGGAGATCAGGTTTGGTGCTTATTTGATGTTGTGCTACTGTTCGAAATTGCTTACATAGTTGATGAGATCTTGTTTTTATTGGCTATGGATTGGGCTTATGAAGTATTGGTTCTTTATGTTACTACGACCTATGGTATTCGTTGATACCATTACTATCTGTTCTTGGGACACCTGCACAACAGACATGTTAGTAACAATACATAAAAGGCAGTTGAAAAAAAAACAATAGCGCATACACGCAATTGGAAGGAAATGAAAAGCAATGCAACAAATGCAAAGGGGAGAATTTAAACTATGCTATATACTATACTATATGTATCGATTTTAATGGATTGTTGTTATCCTAGCTACTAAGTTAATAGCTATGCGATTTTGTTCTTGAGTTATATAGTTGATATGCAACGATGATTATGTTATGGCATAAGTTGATATGGATTGCACTATTGGTGATGGTTCGATACATGGTCACTTAATTGGATTATATAGTTGATATGTAATATGGTCAGTTGGAAATGGAAGGTATGATGTGGGTGGCGCGTTTGATGCAATTTCCAATACATGGTTTAAATGAATTATTGATAGATTAATGGTTGGCGTGTACTATTGAATTAATTGACTGTGGGTGGAGATGACGTGCATTTACTACACATCACCCTTACTCCTTCCGTTGGCCGCCACCCTAGTCGGGCTATTGTTCAACCTTGTTGCTGTGGTTATGCTCCGATTTCTTAGCAGAGAGGAACCGCTCGACCAACTCGCGTTTTAAGGTGTTTGGATTACAAGTATGTCTTTTTTTGGCCATTCATGAGTTTGCTCTGGTTATGAAATGATTATTGGCTCAGGTGTATTGGTTTTTGCTTTCTTTAAGTATTGCAACTGTGTAAAATTGTGATTTTGGAATGAAGCGTTGATGGTTTTCTTTCCAATAATGTTGAAGTCATGGTGTTGGTCATCCTGGGTGTTAGCAACCATAAGGGCTCTCTATTATCCTCGTTGGTTTAGTTGGAGGGTTTTTGTTTGGTCTTGGGTGACTGGCTGTCCTCACGCATTAACATTGCTAATTCCAGTCTTTAGCTTTTAGGGGTTGTAATGGTTGGAGACACTCTGTGTCATTGCGTTTGTTCACTTGAGCATTGGTTTGTTTTCACCACTAAAGGTTGTGTAGTGGGTTATTTGGTTCTTTCTCGACCCTATCTTTACCTCAACATTGTGGTTGTTTGACTAGAGAGCCACGAGGGTTATACCATGCGTGTGTTAAGTATCATTACCAGGCCGAAATGGAGCTTCACTCCTCTCTTATAGCCCTCTTGTCGCGGGATTTGTTACCTGTTCACGAATAAATTGTGGTTCTCTTTGTGTATGCACCGTTGGCCTCAAAGGTTTTCACCATTGAAAAGAGTTGGCTTTATCTTTCCCCTGTGTTGGCCACAGAGAAAACCCTTAACTCTACAGGTCTGAAGGTTGATAGAGAAGACCGATGTGGCCTGTCGGGTTTACTATTGGTTATTGTTGGGTGGTTGTATATTGTCGACTAAATTGAGTACAGGTTCGCCCAGTTGGTTATGTGACAATCATGTTGGTTTTGGTACCTAGTCACTGACTGTTTATTACAATGGACAAACCCTGCATTGTTAATTGGACAATTCAAAATACACAGTCGCTCTCCTTGGGTTTGATAACCCAGTATTTTTTAAATTGAGAAGGTCACAACCTTGCTTCATGTCGATGCGTGGGTATGTGTGGTTGCCACATCATGGTAGGTCAGTTGTTGATTGTTACAACAATCCCAAGTATAGGCTCAACATTGTGTTGGTTGATTGGTTGATACACAACCACTGTCTTTTGCACTAAAGATTATTTGGATGTTTAACTTGGCATTGGTTACAATTGCTTAATGATGTTCGCACATACTGCATTTGTGTTTGTGGTGTTCCTACACCGCGAATAAATGGTCATTGTAACTATGAGTTCTTTTTTGGGGCCAAATGGTTATTGCAACCAGGATGACTGTAGCAAATCCATCCACTGTATGCGTTATGATTATTTGATTGCATCATTAGGAATGAACCCGAGTTTTACACATCATGGTTGATTGCAATTTGATTAATTTGAAGCAATAGCTCGACATGATAGGTTAAGTTAATAATGTGACTGTGTGTTTAGAATTGTAAAATGGGAATGTCGCATCATGGTGTTTTGGGTGGCTGCTCACTGTGTATGATATAGATAATTTCGGGTGCACACTCAAAGATAGTTAGAGAGTTTTAAGCATGACTTGTTGCAATTCGATTATGGTATTATGAAGTCGAGCATGCTGTTGATACCTCATTGTGTTGGATGGATAGCCCAACATTTTGATTATTTAGAGTCACACTGAATTGGGTTTGTACAGTGACATAATTACACTTGCATGATTGAATTATTTTGTGCATAACATTTGTTGGAATGGTGGCTATTGTTTGTATGTTTAAATGACGATCTGGGTTTTTGCAATTTTAATCTGGATTATTGGGTTGTCTGCCATTATGTATGTTTAAAGAATGCCATGTATTTTAAATGACAGGCCCGATTGCAGTGATAGTATAACTTCATTGTAAATTTTGAAGCACAACTTTTGAGTGTATTTGATGATTGAAGAAATGTGTGGGCAGTGGTTGTTTTTGATGATTAACAGAGTGGAAATGGTTACTATTACACGTTTGAGAATTGTTATAAATAAAAGGAACATAACTCCCTTACAGATTGTTGTGGAATGCATGCTGTCTTGTTAATGGCACTATGTTAGATATTTGACTATGAACAATAGTAGTGTCTTGGTCGAACTACAATGATGTTCTCTTTGATTTGCAGTTGATTGTTGTTGTCTTTGAGTAGTAATCGTATTCCCTACGCCCCCCCTCATCATATCATGTTTCACTCAATACAAACCCCTCACATATCCCATGACCTTTTATTCACCCCCTGCTCATTAATTAACAGTAAAACAATTTGTATGGATTGGATTGCATGAGTCTGATATATTGCTGAGCCAAATATATTTCATATTTTTAAGAGTTGTCATGTATGGTTATTTAAAAGACTATTTGTTAATCAATCATGCATGCAGGAATGAGTTTTTTCAGTCGAGGTAGCCATGGTCGAGGAGACAGAGGGAGAGGTAATTGGAATAGAGGCTCAAGAAGGCCTAAGTTCTCCATACATTTTGATGCTGACTCACAAGAGCTTGGTCAATTGTTTCAGGTCGAATTTTTCAATTGGATTGGGCAAGGAGTGGTCCAACCCAGACCCGAAAGGCCTCATTTCCAAGTTCCGCTAGCCTCTGGTATCCCTATGCCTCCTCACGTCTCATTGCAACCCGAGGTCCCTGGAAATGATGGATGGAAAGAGATTGTCCACCCGACAGTCTCCCAACATCGTGGGTGGCCAAATTTATCCCTACCTGCTCCTCCGCCTATTAACCCCATTGTCCAAGCTGCTCCCCACTCACCAGTGCAATGCTCTCATGCTAGCAAAAGGTTGAAAACTGAAGCCCACCATGTCCTTGACAAAGGAAAAGCCACTGCTGCCCATTCCTCACCCTCCAATGGTTCTGACAAATCCTTGTCTTCCCAGATGCATTTGAGGGACGATTGTTCCCACGTGATCAACGAGATTAGGCCTAAAGGCTCAGTGCAACCAAAGGAAAATTCAGGAAAATCGAAGGGTGACAACAACAATCAAGGAAAGATTGCATCTCAGAGTGGGAAATATGACTTTTTGAGTTTTTATTTTATCTATTGTTGATGACAGTTGACTTCATGAATTTTTGGACAACATGTTTTATTTTGGATATATGAGTAATATTTTTTGAAAAAAATTTCAAATATCATGAGCCAAATTTTCCAAAAGTGAATATGTTGACGGGAATCACAAGGGGTCCCACCTACTAGTTATTATTTATTTATAACCCTTATTATGATTATTACTTTTCCCCCTAACTAAAGTTGCTTGCGTCTTTTAATTAACCTAACTTATGAGTTGGTTCAACTATTTCAATCAATTCTAAATTGTTTAAAAGAAAAAGGAAAGGGAGGAACAAAGGAGGAGATAGAAAATAAGCATACTAAGGTTTGCTCTTTGAGTTTATGTTGAGATAGTTCAGTTTTTATTCATTCATTTATTCATCACAACCCTAATTCTCTTTTATGATTGCAGGGTCTTATTGTAGACATCAATATTCAGGGCTGAATCACATCATTCAAACATTTTTCAGAGGTGTTGATCTATCTTTGATAGTCTGTGTAGACTTGTTTGTTTGTGAATTAATTTTCATGACTGACGAAGACTATTGTGTAGAGTTGAGGGGGCAACAATCTGTGGCAAGCTGATCCAACTTTTAGAGTTCAGTTTTAGTTTTCTGTCAGAGGTCCTTATGTATGTTCCATCGGGGATATCTAAGTTTGACTTTGGTCCAAAATTTCTGCAAGAGATTTTGTAAAGAAAACGACTCTTTTGTGAATTTGAATGAAATAAATGATTGCTTTATGTCTCATCTGTCTTGATTATCATCTTGGTGACTTTACTTCTATCTTTACATTTATTTCAACCACTGATACGTTCAGAAAATTGCATAAAAAGTAAATTTCCGGCAAGCTGTTTATTAATAAAAGACTAGCCTAAGCACTTGTAATTAATACTTGTGAGTTAGGATGTTATTTTTGTTGGCTATAAACATAGGGTGATATTCCCGTCTACTTTACTTTAGCCAAGCAGAGTCTGAAAATGCTTTAGTAAGATCATTTCATATCTTTTCCTCAACAGTTAACACCAGCCTTAATTCATGCTATGTAGTGAATGCACTTAGTCAATTCATGGGTCAGTCGAGACAGACTCACTAAATAACAGCGAAACATGTATTAAGATATCTATGAGGCACAGTTGGATATGGCCTGAGATATGCCTTTAGTGTAGACCTGAGTTTGCAGGTATATGTCGATTGAGCAGGGAGCACAGTGGACCGAAAGAGCACGTCCGATTGTTGTTTTACCTTGGGGTCTGCCATGGTTTCCAGGTGCAGCAGGAAACAAAGCTCTATGACCTAGAGTACCACAGAAGAAAAGTATATAACATTGAGTGTGGCAGTTCGCGAAGCAGTGTGGCTTCACAAACTTCCGACAGACTTATTTGATCATTAGATGGATCCTATTATTATTCATTGTGACAGCGAGAGCGGTGTGAAGCTCTTTGAGAACCCTGTGTTTCATGATAGATTGAAACACCTTGAAATAAAATATTATTATATCAAAGGCATGGTGCAGAGGAAAACATTACACTTTCAGTACCTTCCTACCCATGAGTAGATTGCAAATATCTTCACCAAACCGCTTGCCAAGACGAAGTTCGAGTACTTTCGTGAGAGTCCTGGCCTGATAGAGAATATCTCCCTAGATGAGAGGGAGTGTTGATGATTACAACCAAGACAAAGTTCGAGTATTTCTGTGAGAGACTTGGCCTGGTAGAGAATGCCTCCCTAGCTGAGAGGGAGTGTTGATGATTACAACTGCGTGATACATTCTCCAGGACATAGACTGAGTGAGTTGGCCTGTGAGAGAGCCCATGAATTGAGTGTGCCGATGAGATGGCTGTGTTGTTCCTCTCTAAGACAAAGATAGAATGTTGTGTGCCCCTTTGTAGGGTGAGGAAGCCCATGAGTTGGGTGTGTCGTTCCTCTCTGAGACGCAGATGGAACATTGTGTGCCCCTGTGAAGGGAAGATGCCCATGAGCTGGGTGTGGTTCCTCTCTGAGACATAGATGGAATGTTGTGTGCCCCTAGGGTGAGGAAGCCCATGCGTTGGGTGTGTCGTTCTCTCTGAGACATAGATGAAATGATGTATTGATCTCCTCTGTGTAGAGAGTTGAGATGATGTGATACTCTAGATGATTCTCCTGTGAGACGCAATGAGAAAGCGATTTGCTGAGTTGGACGTTCCTTTGGCTGAGCACAGGTGAATGTGATCCTAGTGGCTGAGCACTAGTGAGTGTGATTCTCTTGTAAGATGTAGTGAGAAAGCGATCTGCTGAGTTGGACGTTCCTATGTCTGAGCACAAGTGAGTGTGATTCTCCCATGAGACACAGTGAGATAGAGATGTGGACATCCTTGTGGCTGAGCACAAACGGATGTGCCCCTAGTGGCTGAGCACTAGTGCGTGTATGAAATCCCTTGCTATATTGTCCAAGTGTTAGACTTACTTGTAACCCTATTTGTGATGTATAGGGTACAAGTCGGCCCCAACATAAAGTAAAATATAATTAATGTAAAAGATAATTAATGTTGTAATTATTAATTATATTTTGAGTTATTGAGGTTGGCCCTATTGTGCCAATAGACACATCATTTGATGTGATAAGTCTTATATAAATAAACGTGAATCCCCATTGAGGAAACACACTTAACATTGTGTCATCTCATGATTTCAGAAGTTGTGGTCTGAAATTATGAGAATTACAACACTCTCTTGTGTGCTAGGTTTGGTGATGGTGTGGGAGGTATTTCTCTTGAAAATATAGTAAAGGAATGGCTGGGTTTTCTTCCCTTGTTGAGAAGGGTTTCCCAGGATACTTCTTGTGTTCTTGTGCATGTTTATTCTTCTTGTGATCTTGGTTTGTTGCAGTAGTTATGGTTCAGTTTATGCTAAACAATAAGAAAAGTAAAAATGCACCAGCTTACCATAAAATCAACAGTCTCATGGTACCTTCTAGGGCATCATACTTCTCTCCATCTTGAATAAGTTCCCTCGCCCAAGATGGCTTTCTCTTGTGAGAGATCGTCATTTGGGGAGGTTCTTGAGATTCTAACATATCACGATCTTCATGAATTTCATCATCAGGGGAAACTATGACTTCCCTTATTGGTTCTGCAACTCTGGGAGCTACATGTTCTTCTTCATATACTTCTTCAAGTTGATATCTTCTTGATTTCTTGAGTTCTGCATCTTCATCAAATGTTACATCTCTGCCGATCTCAATGTGATGGTAACCTGGTATATAAATTTTGAAGGCCTTTGAGACCTCACAATATCCAACAAATATTTCCTTCTTTCCTGAAGGGTCCAACTTGGTTCTCTTCTATTTCAGAATGTGTACAAACACTGAAAAACCGCATATCTTGAGATGGCTTACTTCTGGCTTCTGGGCTCTCCATGGAGTATGTCATGGCTGCTTCTGAGTGACCTTTTAATTTATACAAGCCACCTTCTTTTGTTCCAATAACAATTGCATCTTCTATGGTTTTGCCTTTAGGTCACATGAGGACTTCACCATCTATGAATGCAACCCTGAAGCCTTTCTTATCTAAAGCTAAGATAGAAAACAAGTTCTTTGTCAAACCTGGTACATATAGTACATCCTTAATCTTTATTGGGGTCCTTGAATAAAGTTTGTAATTGGACTCTCCCACTCCTTTGATAGGGTACTGGTAATCATTTCCAAGTGTAACTTTTTGGGGAAAGTTCTTTTCGGTAAGGCTAGAGAGAATGTCTCTCTGGCTTGTCATGTGCTTTGAAGCACCACTATCTATGAGCCAAGTATCCTCTCCATGTGATACTGATCATGAGAGGGCAACAATTAAGACATAGTCTTTAATCTTTTCTTTAAACATCTTCGTGGGTGGCTCTTCATCTTCAACTGCATGGGCATGGTGCCTTTTGTTTCTCTTCTTGTATTCTTCTCTTCTAGCTGGACAATTCTTAGCAATATGTCCCATCTTGTTACAATGGTAACATTGGTAGGATGAGAAGT
>SNQJ01S0166242.1:7797-21001 GCA_010110895.2 Picea sitchensis | reverse complement strand
TAAATATCTCCAGATCCCCTAACGTCATAGACAATGTTTTCGTCGGAGCATACAGCTCCCCCGAGGAGATGCCAGGCATCGACCCACAAAGAGTCTATCATGAGCTAACTTTGTTGTTTTTCAAGCTCGCTTTGAGATCTGAAAGCAACATCTGGCGAGACTACATTTATGCTTTTTGATCTCGTCCAGATTAACTGAGAAAAGTAACCATTATGGAGTCTTCTTTAAGCCCTTTTCAGACTCCTTAAAAATGAAAAGATTGTCGAGTGACCTTGTTTCTTCACACTCGTTAAATTGGTCCTGAAGAACGTTCCTTAAATGGGTCTCCTTTTAAGCCCTTTTCAGACCCTCTAAAAATGAAAAGATTGTCGAGCGATCTTGTGGCCTTTCACGCTCGTTAAACTGAAATTTGAAGTCACGTCTGTCTGGCGGTAGTTTACCCCTTTTTCGGTCTAGACGGTCAACTGTACGAACAAAGGTATACTCTATAGAACTTATGTTCTTTATAAGAGTACTCTCAGGTATGATTTTATCCCTTTTTTGGGCCTGAGGGACTAAACTTATGAAAAAGAAACCCCCACGGAGTCCATATTTAAGCTCTTTTCAGACTCCCTAAAATTGAAAAGATTGTCGAGTGACCTTATTCTTTCACACTCGTTAAATTGGTCCAGAAGAATATTCCTAACGGAGTCCATAGTTAAGCTTTTTTCAGACTCCTTAAAAGTGAAAAAATAGCCGAGTGATCTTATCCTTGTCACACTCGTTAAAATGGTTTTGAATCGACATCTAATTGGTGCTAGTTTATCCCTTTTTCGAACCGAATAGACTATCTTCGAAAAAGGTACCCCAATGGAGTCTCCTTTTATGTTTTTTCAGACTCTCTAAATATGAAAAACCACCAAGCTTACCTTCTTTTGGGCTCGTTAAACTTACATAGAAGGACATTACCATTGCATGTTTTATCAATCGCATTTTCATACCTTATCCACCAACCTTGTGACAGTTTGCTTCTGCATCTTAACACCTTTGGCCGCCGAAGGATTTTCCCCGAGTATCATTTTACCAGAACATCAGTATTGTCCTTATGCGTTGAGCTTGTATGTTTGCAATACTCATTCCTCCATTGTAACGTAATATTCCTTTATTCTCTAGAAAAATAAAATATACCCCAAAAAGTGGATGGGAAAAGTATTTTCTTTATTGGTAGCATAATGAGTCGCCCTTGGATAAAGCACATCTGTCCGTTTGACCATCAGACTATGGGATGTAGTATGACCTTAGGAATCTTTTCTCGCTATATAGAGTTGTGTCCTCCACCGTTTGGTTATCCTTCCAAACATATGGAGAGTTTGCGTTGCCTCCTACTTCGTAGACTTATGATTAACATATATGCTGCCTGAGTCTCATCACGTGTCGTGATATTGTCCAAGGGAAGTTTGTCACTAAGCCTGAGTCGACCCCTCTGCAAAATGTCTCTTGTCTGAATACTCGGCCATCCCGAACATCCAATCAAGTCCTTGTTCAAAATCATTGAAGCCTTCAGTCTGATGATTAATATTATCACATCAATGACCGACAATCCATTGAAGACCTCTGGGTAGTGCAATTGTACACTCATATTACACTCCTACCTAAGTTTTGAAGATTTTGAAATTGTTTCTCGAGCTCTAAAGATCTCATCTCTAGCCATCAGGATGAATCAGCTTCTGGAAGATGGATACTCTACATGTATATCTTTCTGATTTCGAGATGTAGCTCCGCTGGGTATTGTTCATGGCTACTCTTTATAGTTATTTCACATGGATCTACAGTGTATTTGATTGGTAGCCATGGTTCTATTTTATCCCGAGCATGGGTATGCCCACCTCAGTGAGACATTTGTTATTTTGCAGACGACACCTCCTGGTTCCTGATCCTTGGGCTCAATTGTTCGACATATCAGTAAAGATTGGTAATGTATTTCGACCATCAGATGCTCTTCTGACCTCACACATTAGGGGGCATCTGTTATAACCCTAAATTGCACCACACATGCTTACCTGGCATCATGCCAACTCATATCCCTTCTTTGCCAAAACTCTGCTGAACAACTCTTTGAAAATCCTCTTGTGTAAAGGCCCATGCACCCTAACCCATTACTGCACACGTGTACACGCTGGCTGACTCACAACAACCCGCGTGTACCTACAAAAGCATGAAAAAAGGAAAGTTTCCGATGGAACAAAAAGCTATGGGTGAGTTAACTAAAACTCCCGACCATGCATGGCCGAGGGTTCGTCCAAAAACCTAGCTCCTTCTAACCTATAAAAGAAGGGGTAGGGGTACCATTTGGAGGAAGAAAAAAGATAGCAAAGAAACTCTGCCCATTTACGTATTCCATTGTCCCAACCCTTTAGCCTTTCCTCATGCCAAAGGAGATTTAAAGCAAAGCAGTTGAAGGACAGAAGAATAGGAGCCCAGGATCAGGTTCAAGGAGCGGTGGCCGGTCTCAACTTTTGTAAGTTGACTCACTTTAAAGTAATAAAGAGAATGCTTTTCCCGTCCCAATTCATGAACTTTCTATGGTTTGATTAGTTTATGTTTGATTTCTAACCCGTGAGTATAGAAATAGCATGCATGCATAGTTTTTGTTTGTCTTGAGTGCAGATCATATTTGGAAGGAGCATTGCAAACAAGTAATCAAGCACAACGGAGGATTGACATCAAACGCCGATAATAAGGTAGGTGGTCCTTTACATGCATTTACTGAGAAAAGGGGATTCAAATCTAGGGATGTAGGTAGAAAGTAGTTTCTATTCGGTCAAATCTGCATGCAAAGTATGAACTTTATTTTCTAGTCCGTAGGGTGTTTTTCCCAACAGCAAACAACCTCTACAAAATTATCACCAAAATCATCGCAAATTGATTAAAAGAAATCCTTGTTGAAAATGTTTTCGGGGAACAATTTAGTTTTTAAGAGGAAGACAAATTCACCAAGCCATAGGACTTGCTCAAGAATGCTTACACTCAATTCACACATTACAAAAAGAGGGTTTCATATTCAAAGTCAACTTGGCCAAAGATTTTGACAAAGTAATTTGAATTTATATCAGACTAATCGTCATTCATTTTGGCTTCTCACACTCTTTTGTTCTTTGTGTTCTCAGCTGCATCTCCACCACTTTCTTCGCCCCCTTCATTAATGACTTAAACTCCCCTTTATTCAAAGAAAAAATAGGTCTCAGAAAAGGATTTCCACTCTCTCCCCTACTTTTTCTCCTGGTAATATAATCCCTAATTCTCCTCATCATAGATGCAACGATTCAAAGGAATTTCGTAGGCATTAAAATATCCCGAAACTATTCCCTCTCCCATATTCTATTTGTTGATGAAATTCTCATCTTTTGTGATGGTAGAATTTCCTTTCTAGAAAATAATATCTAGGAGGATCTTAGTGGCCACCCACCGTTTCCAACTAGCTCAAAACATTTTTTTGGCAACTTACTATTTTTAGCAGTTTTTCGGTTCCTAAATTTCCGAGGCCATTTTGAGGGCCTAAACGATGTTTTTTCGCAATCAAGCACCTTAATAATGTTTAAAATATCTCATTGATCCCCATAAATAAATATCCTCGTCAATACCTTTCCAACGAGCTATCGTGCACCCTAAATGGAGATCATATGCAAAAGTTACGACCTCGGGAAGTTGATGTACTAGCTTACCCCAACGGGGCCCACATGACATTTGGCACTTCATCTCCTAGTTTTAGGTTTTTGGATGTCTAGGGTTTTGAAATTCATGTTTATTGTAAAAATTCCTTCAGATCCTCATTGTACTCATATTCTTGTGAATGAGCATAGCTGTCACATCTCTTCTCATAGATAAGCTGCCACCATTCTAGCAAGCTTGTTTTCAGTCTCTATTTTACAATTTACAACATATTTATTATTTAATAGAACTCAATTTTTACTGTATCTATGTTATTGTTCACCATGTATCTATGTTAATATTATAAATTGGTGGTTTCATTTTGTTCCTCTCATAAATCTGTATCAAAATCTAGAAAAATTTCTCAATACATTTTGCCTAGCTACCGAAATGAAGATCAACCGGGACAAATATTCTCTATTGGTCTGGGGACTATCCATTTAGGAAACAAACTCAGTTTATGCTCTCCTTGGAGTACAGGTGATATAGGAAGAAATTGGTGGCCACCCACCTATTCAGATAGCTCAAAATAGGTGTTTCCACCTTGGCAACTTTTCTACGATTTTTCGGGTCCTGAACTTCTGGGGTCGTTTTGAGGCCCTAAATGACGTTTTTTGGGCTCGACAACACCTAGAATAAAATTTTAGGAAGATTCTATGCTAAAACAAATATGTACTCCTCAGCTAGAAATTTCTGACAAGGTATAGAACACCCTAAATGAAGATCATATACAAAAGTTATGCCCTCGGGAAGTGATGTATCCCCTAACCCCATCGGGGCCCACAAACCTTTTGGCGATTCATCTTCCAGGGTTAGGGTTTTGGATTTTATTTATGTTAAAAATTTATTTGGAGCCTCATTTTAAACATAATCATATTCTTACGAATGAGCGTATCCATCACATCTCTTCTTAGAGATAAGTTGCCACCATTCTAGTGAGTTCATTCACTCTATAATTTTACAGTTTCTGTACATTTTTTTCATTAATAAAAAATGTGCATTTATGGAAATATATCTATGTATTTATTTATTATATTTTCACCTTCATTTCATTCTCAAAATAATACAGATCAGTGGTATCAGAGTAGGCTACTCCTTATCGTTTCTTAGTGCATGTCCTCGAAAAGGTCAGGGTATAGAGAGTTGGGTCTCGAGGTAGTTTCTCTTGAGGACAACCTCTATCTCCAGACCAAGTGAACTCCCATGATGAAAGAAAAGAGAGACCAGGGAGAAAAATATCCCATCAAGTTTTTTTCTCATGGAATCCCTTGCGCAACAGAGGAACGAGATGTTGGAGAATTTTCCCAAATCCTTCAAAGATAGTCGACAATAGCAGGTGTGTCTTCATTAAGTAGTTTCTTTGGAGAAGCTTCCCCATTCAAGATACAAGTTAATTTTGATATTCCCATATTTGAAGGTCATATCGATGTGGATGATTTGGAAAAGTGGTTAAATATGCTAGAAGGTTATTTCTATTTCCACAATTTTTCCGATAGATAAAACATCACCTTTGCAATACTTAAGGCTCTCCCCCATGTCAAACATTGGTGGGAAACTCACTGGGAGAAAAATTCCACAGAGGATTATGGAATATTTGGGGCCGAGCCCACTTGGGATTTTTTTATAGATGCGATCAAGAAACAATATTACCCTATGAAAAACCATGATGACCAATACATGAGATGGACCATGCTACATTAAGAGAGGGGCCAAATAGTGTTGGAGTTCACAAATACCTTCCATACGTTGTGCACCAAAACGGGTATCAAAGACTTTGAGTGACATTTGGTTCTAAAATATTGCGAGGATCTACAATGGTACATCCAAACCGAAATGGATTTTTTTGACATCTCATCACTGGGATTTGCTTATCGATATGATGTCAAAATCGAGTAGAAGTTTAAGTAGTAGAACGAGATGGAATTTGGGTCTAAAAATTACAACAACCAAATTATGGTAAAGGCGGCCCTAATTCATATAATATCCAATCTCAAGACAACCAATCCAAGCCACAAGAAAAAAAAAGCAATGGGAAGACGAAGGACACTAGGAAGTGGTGCAACTTCCACAAAATCCCTTGGCAGAACACTCATGAATGTCGCTCGAAATAGTCATTGGTAGATGAGCTCAAAAAAACAAAGCTGATCCTAGAATCAAACTCTAATTTAGACAATAATAAAAGGAGATAGATTCCAGGCTAAGCAAGATAACTTCTTCAACAAGGAAAGCAATTCACCAAGGTTCATATTCAACAAAAGCTTCCCCATATTCCTCGTGAAATTGACGCAACGGGGATCATTGATTCCTAAGGAGGGAAGAATTATCTAGGTGGAAATCGATAGCCACCCAACTATTCCACTGGCTCAAAAAAATCTTTTCCACCTTGGCATCTTTTCTACGGTTTTTTTGGTCCTAAATGTTCGAGGTCGTTTTGAGGCCCTAAATGACATTTTTTGGGATCGACAACGCCTAAGATATAGCCGAAGGTAGATGCTAAGACAAAAAGAATATTTACTCCTTGGCTAGACCTTTCTGATGAGGTATAGAATGCTCCAAACGAAGATCATTAGCAAATGTTACACCCTCAAGAAGTTGACGCATCCACTACCCCCATCCGGGCCCGCAAACCTTTTGGCATTTCATCTTCTGGGGTTATGGTTTTGGATTTTATTTATGTTAAAAAGGCCTTTGGATCCTCATTTTAAGCATCATAATCTTCTTATGAATCAACGTAGTCATCACATCTCTTCTAAAAAATGTGTTTCCACCATTCTAGTGAGTTCATTCACTCAGTAATTTTACAGTTTCTGTACATTTCTTTCATTAATTAAAATTGTGCATTATTGTATCTATGTGTTTCTAGAAATATATATGTGTATACTTATTATATTTCAACCTTCATTTCACTCTCAAAATAACCTGGATCAATAAGTAAAGGATCCAACAAAGGGCCTCAGGTACCATGAATTCACACTCAAGGCATCAGATTACAAGAAAGCATACTGGGCCTGGCTCTTAGCAAAAAATGAAAAGAGGTTTATTTCCTGGTATAATAGATGGACCCCATATCCAAAAGGCTGTTACTCCTAAAATATGTTATATAATCAATTCCATTATACTGGACCTCTCTTTCCTGTGTGCCAAAAGGAGCACTGCACAAAATTTCTAAAAAATCCTTATACTTCCTATGGGAAGAGAAAGAAGACACCAAATCCCTAGTATTGGATTCAAAGAATCATATCTCAAAGCCAAAAGGAAATCATGTATGGGGTTTAAAGGAAAGTTTTACCTTTGCAAAATCCCTGGAAACAAAAAACTCTTGGAGTCTGATTGAAGGGAATGGATTGTGGCACATAATAATAAAATAAAAATACTTTCCCCGTCATTCTATTCTGGAATGGATTAGATATCCAAATAAATCCACCAAAAAGGAACTATCATTTGGAAATCCATCAGAAAATCCTTTCACACAATAGTAGATTGGCTAATATGGAAGATCAGGGACAACTCCAAAGTGATAATTGGGAAGGATCCATGGATCGGATGTTCCAACAAACACTTCCTTCTGGAGGATATTTTCCTCTCACTAAATCAGCGAGGATTCTTTTATCTAAATCAAATTGGACACAAAGACTTCATCACATCAAACACAAGATGGATCTCGGGAGAAGATTTAAATCTAGAAGAAAACTCCTTATAGACCTGACAAGGATATATCAACTTTATGGAAAATTCTTTCGTTAGACTTACTGATCAAGAAGACCAACTTATTTGGTCCTTCAATAGAACAACAAAATATTCTCCAAAACAGGGATATCTTTCATTGATGCAGGCCACTGAAAAAGAGCCCCCTCCTTGGTGGGGTAATATCTTTCAAAATTCCAATGCCCCCAAAATTAATCCTTTTTATGCGGCTCCTTCTAAAAAACAAGGCCCCTACTTGGGAGAACCTACAGAAGCATTCCTTGATAGGCCCAAGTTGATTTGTCCTCTGCTTGTTTATAGAAGAATCCATACATATCTTCCTTGACTGTCCCTTCACAACTTTAGTTTGGAAAGAGATTAGTATCTCTCTTGGTCCCTCCCTACTCTAGAATGGAACGAATATGGTGGAAGCTCTAAAATATTGGTTGTCTAGTTATCTAAATATTGAATTCAAGGCTCTCCCTCTCATCATTTGTTGAAGGATACTCTATTTCTTCTATTTGTATTGTTGTGGTCGCAACAGTAGAAGTGGGTTCTTCAACAAGCTAAGCAAGACAACTTCTTCAACAAGGAAAGCAATTCACCAAGGTTCATATTCAACAAAAGCTTCCCCATATTCCACGTGAAATTGACACAACGGGGACCACTGCTTCCTAAGGAGGGAAGAATTGTCCAGGTGGAAATCGATAGCCACCCAACTATTCCACTGGCCCTAAAAAAGCTTTTCCACCTTGGCATCTTTTCTACGGTTTTTTTGGTCCTAAACGTCTGAGGTCGTTTTGAGGCCCTAAATGACATTTTATGGGCTCGACAATGCCTAAGATATAGCTGCAGGTAGATGCTAGGACAAACAAAATATTTACTCCTTGGCTAGACCTTTCCGATGAGGTATAGAACGCTCCAAACGAAGATCGTATGCAAACGTCACACCCTCAAGAAGTTGACGCATCCACTACCCCCATCTGGGCCCACAAACCTTTTGGCATTTCATCTTCTGGGGTTATGGTTTTGGGTTTTATTTATGTTAAAAAGGCCTTTGGAGCCTCATTGTAAACATCATAATCTTCTTATGAATCAACGTAGTCATCACATCTCTTCTAAAAAATGTGTTTCCATCATTCTAGTGAGTTCATTCACTCTATAATTTTATAGTTTCTGTACATTTCTTTCATTAATAAAAATTGTGCATTATTGTATCTATGTGTTTCTAGAAATATATATGTGTATACTTATTATATTTCCACCTTCATTTCACTCTCAAAATAATCTGGATCAACAAGTAAAGGATCCAACAAAGGGCCTTAGGTACCATGAATTCACACTCAAAGCACCTGATTACAAGAAAGCAGATTGGGCCTGGCTCTTAGCAAAAAATGAAAAGAGGTTTATTTCCTGGTATAATAGATGGACCCCATATCCGGAAGGATGGTGTTATCACACTAAATTTCCTTGCGTCTTTTATTTTTTTTTCAATCCTTTTTTAAGCCTTATATTTTAAATTTTCTTTTAAAGTCTCATCTCTTTAAATTTTATGTTTGGTAGGACCCCTTAGATGATTAAAGTTTGAGTCTTAGCTCTAGTTTGATCCTCAAATTGATATTTTGGTCCTAGAACCATTTTAACTCATGAATTATTTTGGTGCCCTTCATGACTTGTCCCTAGGTTGATCCCTCCCATGATTTCACTGATCTGACACACCTTTCTCCTCACTCATTATTTTGTAGGCATACCTCATTCTCCTTGCTTACCTATCTAATCATTTTTTGAATTGGACACGTTTCCTACTCATCAGGAAGTTCCATAACATCTGTCCAGTTCATCATACTTCCACCTCAAGTCATAATTTCCATGATTGATGTCATGTCCCTTGTTTTCAGTGCTAGCAGTTAGTTAAATATGCTTTCCATATATTGCATTTATGAGCCCTAGTAATGGTTTATAATTTTGAAAGGCTCAACAGTGATGTACTACACAAATTCACAAGTCCTGATCATGTGACAACAAGGCAACCAAGTTTGAGACTGAAGTGGGTTCGAGGGCCAAATTTTTTGCAATCTCATCCTGAGATTTCATTAAAGATTCCAACAGGTGTCTACTCCACAGGTATCCCGTGTTCCCCCCTCTGCATATTAATTTTCACAAGAAATTTGTGCTTGGTTTTAGGTTTGCCAAGTTTGCACAGTCGTGAGGGACTTGTCTTTACATGATAACCTTGTATTCTTTCTTTTTCAGACCTATATCGTCATTGCTTGTGTCTAAGTTTTATTATTGTTTCCTTCCTTAGCCATTGAAATCGCAAGCCTGTAAATATCCTATCCTCTGCGTATGTGTTGCGCTACCCAGAGGTGCTGCTTAAACCCTCTTTGATTTCCCTGATTCCTTTCACCTTGGAGTTTGGCATTTTTACTCAATTACAGAGAGCCAATTTCATATTACTCCCTCACTATTTACACTCCAGAACACCTATACAAGCCTAAGGGTATAATTCCTAAAATTTGAGCTTGGCTTACTAACATCAGTCTATCTAAAAGGGTCAGACTTATATATTTGAAGCCTGATTCAAAGCCTTCATGTTCATTACCATCCCTTAAGCCTTTTAAAATCCCTCATTCTGAGCCATGGAGACTCCTCAATTGAGGAATACACACAAAGGTAGCAAAGTGGTTTGGACAGAACCGGTGGACATGCATCTTTTGTTGATACTGAGAGGGGGGTGAATCATTATCAAGTACAATTTAAAACCTTTTTAAACTTATACTTAAACCATTCAACTATATTGAATGATCACTGAACAATAGTATACGAGTTACACCAATACACCACAATACACCATGCATAATATATGAGAAATAATCAATAGTTATTGTTCAGGGGAAGTAATGACTTCCAAAGGTAGCTACAGCCTCCAAATGTAAAGGGAGGGATAAATCTCCAAGAGGAAGATACAATCATCCAATATCAAGAGAGTATTTAACTCTCCATCCTTTCCCCTTCCTTCCACCCAATAATATATGAGAGATAATAAAACTTTACATTAAATCATAACCATCAACCAACCATCACATAGAACCTGATAATGCTTCCTGAGACTTCTTCAATTTTTGAAATTCTTCAATTCTTGGAATACTCTCATCCTATAGATAATATTACTCAATATATTCTCTGAAAATTCTCCAAGTTTCACTCCTTGAATCCTCCCCAAAAAGAAGTTATAGAGAGAATGGTAGACTTTGTTTAATTCTGGTTTATTCAGGAGGCTGAACTTTTACAGAATTCCCCACGCTCAATATTTAGCATCAGATTCTAAAACTTGTACAAAATAAACTAAATTCCATACTCTTTCCAATTCAATTTTTCCCACTTCATTTTGATTCTCTATGAAGAAGTTACGATTGTTGTACCCGGAACACCTTTTTATTGACTAGCTTCAAGACTGGTCAAAAACCCTATCTTCCACAGAGTGTATCTCCATAATTATAGAGAATCAAGAGTTGAAACTTTTACCACAGGTACCTTGATAGGTATTCTCAATACCATATCAATTTCACCATCTGAATTGTTCTAGAAAAAAAGTTATAGTGAAAATGGTAATATGACCTGAAAATAACATACCTTAGAACACATCACCAAAAGACTTCATCCTCCCTTGAAATTCGGCCTTCTTTACTTATGTTTTCCTTTGAAATTTGACTTGTGTATAAAATTAATGTATAATGATATCTATTTATACCATTTATGTCACTTCCTTTTAACATCAGGGCTGACCTGACACTTTCTTATTTTGTAATTATGCTCTTTAATTATTTTCAAGGCCTACATGTACTTCCTTCTTGAATTCACTTTGTCATCTTCAAAAATTCATTTCTCCTCAACCATGAGGATCCACGTGACATGCCACATACCACTAGAAACAACATGATGTATACTATCCATCCACATACCACTAGAAACAACATGATGTATACTATCCATCCATGGGTGTTGTATCTGCATGTGCATTGGTCCTTCATGTCCAAATAACTTCATCAATCTTATGTCCAAAACCTAAGGACTAGGTTTGACATCAATGACAAAACCAATATTCCAACAATCTCACCCTTTGTCATTGATGGAAACACTCCATGCTCCCCCTATCATCATCATGATCTAAATTATCTCCCTTTGACATCAATGGAAAAGGGTAGGATTCTCCCCCTGAGTTTGACAAAGGTAACTCTCTTCTTTGGGTTGTCTCTTGAACATGTGGCACTCAATAATACTTCTCATCCTTATTTTTGGTCTTTGGGACTTTTCTTCCTTGAATCTTATCTGTATTTCTATCTCTCTTCTTCATGTCTAGATGTATATGTTGTCCTGGTCTTCTTGTTGTAGTTGCATCCAATCTTCCTGAACTGAGTTATTTTCTCTGATTTTACATTTTCGAGAGTCAAACGTAAGAGTGTATCCTTGATCACATATTTTGCTGACACTGAGGAGATTATGCTTCAAATCTTCAACCCATAGAACTTTTCCTTCTTTTACATTTTTACTTCCAAGCTTTACAATTCCTTTTCCAATTATTTTAGTAGATGATTCATCTCCAAATGTAACATTTCCACCCTTTTTCTTCAAGCTGACAAATTTGCTTTGATCTCTGGTCATATGAGATGAGCATCCACTGTCTATGAACCATTCATCTTCTTCTTTGCATTCTTTAGTGACCAATGTTATTTGATAGTTTTCAACAATATTTCCTATTCTACCATAGTTTTAAACAATAGTATAAGAGTTACACCAATACACCACAATACACCATGCACAATATATGATAAATAATCAATAGTTATTGTTCAAGGGAAGTAATGAATTCCAAAGGTAGCTACAGCTTCCAAATGTAAAGGGAGGGATAAACCTATAAAAGGAAGATATAATACTACAATATCAATATAGGATTTAACTCTCCATCCTTTCCCCTTCCTTCCACTCAAGAATATATGAGAGATAATAAAACTTTACATTAAATCATCACCATCAACCAACCATCACATAGAACCTGATAATGCTTCATGTGACTTCTTCAATTTCTACAATTCTTCAATTCCTGGAATACTCTGATCCTCTAGATAATATTACTCAATGCAGTCTCTGAAACTTCTCCAAGTTTCACTCCTTGAATCCTCCCCAAAAATAATTTATAGAGAGAATGGTAGACTTTGTTCAATTATGGTTTATTCAGGAGACCGAACTTGTACAGAATGCCCAACACTCAATATTTAACATCATATTTGGAAACTCTCACAAAAGAAACTATAGTCCATACGATTTCCAATGAAAATTTTCCCACTTCATTTGGATTCTCTATGAAGAAGTTATAATTGTTTTACCCGAAACACTTGTTTATTGACTAGCTTCAGGACTAGTCAAAAACCCTATCTTCCACAGAGTGTATCTCCATAGTTATAGAGAATCAAGAGATGAAAATTTTACCATAGGTACCTTGATATGTCTTCTAAATAACATAGCAATTTCACCATCTGAATTGTTATAGAAAAAATATTATAGCGAAAATGGTAAGATGACCTGGAAATAACATACCTTAGAACACATCACCAAAAGACTTCATCCTCGCTTGAAATTCGGCCTTCTTTACTTATGATTTCATCTAAAATTAGACATGCGTATCAAATGAATGTATAATGATATTTATTTATACCATTCATTTCACTTGCTTTTAACATTAGGGCCAACCTGACACTTTCTTATTTTGTAATTATGTTCTTTAATTATCTTCAGGGCCTACATGTACTTCCTTCTTCAATTCACTTTGTCATCT
>SNQJ01S0166241.1:0-10322 GCA_010110895.2 Picea sitchensis | reverse complement strand
AACAACACACTCCGTCACCGACTGTCCTACACCTCGGGGACAGGACCAAACATATTTTTGATGTTAAGTTAAGAAGATTTATTTTCGTAGTCAAGGTGAAGGTTGAGTCAAGTTGAAGTCATAATTTGTAATTGTATTGAATTGAAATGGGTTCTTTGTATTGAGATTGAGTGATTATTATTTTTTTCAATTTTAATTAATTTAATTTATTTATTTGAGGACAAGGTTTGAAGTGTAGAAATATTTGGGTGCATGTTCGGTGGTACCCAACACCCTTATGATCATTGTATTTTGAAATATGAATGCATGATCGGTTGAACCCGACACTCGATTTGTTGTGTTTTTTTTTTTTGACAAAAACAATTAATGGATTTTAATTAAAAAAGTCAGTGGCAAAGCCACTGGTTCTGTTACAACTATGGTGAGCCATGCTCTACTAGTCGAATACAGTCCTGGAGGCTATACTAACCTTCCTGGGGTGGGATGTTTTACAAATTTATTTACAGCAGAGACTTCTATACAAAATGCCATCCTTGCTGAGAAATTGCAGAACTCCCTTTTGTGACTTGAAATACTAATTTACTTCTCTGGATCTCGCTTCCATTCATTGTTTAGCTAAGGCATTTTTTCCTCCAGTTGGGTGATTTTGGTTTTGTAATGTTCTTGACTTGGATAGTCTAGGAAACACTGCTAATGTGTGTGTAGGATCAAAGGTTTACAACATATAAATGATCATACAAATAATAAACGCGACAAATGACAGCAAAGTTTGTATTATGATATCTCTGTGGATTACAAAATGGCCGAATACGGCTGAATAACTGACAATACTCGACTAGATCAACATACAAAGGATCTTAGCCGGAATATAAATAAGAAACTATGGCTGAATAAAATAATAACACTCGACTAGATCAAAAGACAAAAGGATCTTAGCCAGAATATAAATAAGCAACTAAAAGATAATGCTTGGAATATGGGAGCACTGCGGAATCAATGAAGAATGATGGAAGACCTGGATGATCTTCCCGGTGGCTAGGGTGTGTCTTTCAACATCGAAATCATCCAACTGGTGTCTTCCTCCTGGAATACACTAAACTATCTCTCCTGAGATGTGCCTCTTCTCCTCAATGACAAGTCATAATCTGCATAATGATGAATTAGGTCACTGACTCTTCTCATATAGCTTTCCAAAACCCTAATTCACTGCTGGTCACCACCTTCTCACAGTTTTCCAAAACCCTAATTCATCACAAAACCCTAATTCGTTGTTGACTTTTCCCTCCAAGTGACTTTTACTTTATTTTAATATTCCTTGATTAAATCACTTAATTAATTAATCAATTAATCATTTTACCTCTAAAAAGTGATTTATCCATCCTTATGGCTTCTCCAGCCACTGAAAGTCACTTCTCATCATCTTATCCTGTAGTGCTCTTATTCCCGATTCCGATGAGATATTACACTAAGAGGTTTCTCCAAGTAATATGCCCATTATGACCTTCTTAGTGAAATTAATTAAGATATGACCCATAATAACTCAAAATTACGGAAATCATCGAAATGCAATGAAACCAAAACCAAGTTGTGCGGAATGGATCTTGATGATGAATGATGCAATTCAGGTCCAATAAAACCCCTCAATATCTCTTGAACTCTCTGTCACCCCTATCTGGCTACTCTGGTAGGCATAGCACTCTGTAAAGTTATAATGTCCCAAAATGGGGACATTACAGGTTTCAAATTCTTTCTTAGGGTCCTTGAGTTCTTTATGGAGTTTTCCAAGCTTCTCAGTGATCTCAAATTTTGTGGTGGTAATGTCTCCTTCCAGTGTCTCCAATCTTCTTCCTACATCTATGTCCAAATTTTGAAGAAAGTCCAACTGGTAGTTCAACATTTGCTTTAAATTTTTCAGAGCGACGTCCATTGTGTTCAGCCTTTCTTCTGTGCTTGGCTTACTTCCTGAGTTGGATGCCATCTTCGATGACTTCTTCTCTTGTCCTTGCGACCTGCTGCTGCACTCGATCCTCTCGTAGCTGGGCCGAATTCCTTCTTGGTTGTATCTGCATGAGGTTGGTATGGAGGGTTGAGTTCCTCTCCCTAATTTAAGCTCAGTATCCTCCCAAATCGAATCCCCTAAACGATTCGCGTGATCTGAAGGGGATGGGTGACCTGCTACTCTGTCTCCTCCCCAAAGAAAATCAATGATCGAATGATGCACTGGGATGTACCTTCTGTTCACTTGTGCTGTCCTGTAACGCCTTTGTCCTGTTACACTTTGGATTTTCTCAAATCCTATTTTCATGTTGCCTTTCCCTTTCCAACTCATGACTTTAATTCTTTTATGGGACTTCTCCCTAGATTCATGGTAGATCCACTATGGACATTGTTCCATTAAGTTTCACGGTTCCAACAGTCAAGAGGACTCCTTTATTGGCCTCAGCATCTGCTTGCTCATTTAGGTTTTGTAAGACATGGTAAATCTTATAAGACCGGAAATTCCCAAGGAGGAGTTGGATTTTCTCCAGGAGGTTATTGAGTTTAGCATTTTTTAGTTTACTTTGGTGGATTAAGGCTTTGATTACTATCCGGGAGTCCCCAATTATTATCAGATCTTGAACGCTATGACTGATTGCTTGAATGAGCTCTTGCCATAGGGCTAGGGCTTCTGCTCTGTTGTTAGTTTCAGTTCCTAGCCCACAGGCGAAGCTTAGCTTCATTGATCTGGTGGGGCTTTCTAGAATCCCTCCTCCACCTGCCAAGCCCGGGTTCCCTTTGGAGGCCCCATCAAAGGACAAAATTTGTTTCTTTTCCTTTATCTTCTAGTCTTCAAAATATTGCTTCTCCTTTCATATTTCCCAGGCTTCTTGGCCAGAGTTGTTGTCCTTTTTACCCTCCTGGTCTTGAATTTTAAATTGATCCAACCATTGTTCCTATTCCAACTCTAGCACTCTAGAATTCTTTGTTTGGCAGAAGTGGAGAGCGCTTTCGCCAAAATAGGCCTGTATCTTAGTTGCAACTTGGGCTGGACTTCTTTTGAGTTCCCTGAAAAGCCTATTGTTTCGCTCCAACCATATTTTCCAGAGGATGAATTTGGGGAGGACTCTCCACAGAGTGGAGATTTGGACTTTTTTCTTAGTCTGGAAAGGGCAGATGGAATCCCAATTTTGGAGAAGGTTGCTCGTATCTTGGGGTGTGATAACGGCCCTTTGCAGTCCCAGAGCCAACTGCAAGACTTATTTGGAGTAGAAACAGTTTAGTAGTATATGGTATGTGGTTTCTTCTGCTCGAAGACAGAGTGAGCATCTATTGGGGCCTTCCCACCCCCTTCTTCTTAGGTTTTTTCCCGTTAGAATGCTTCTGTGAGACAGAGTCCAAATAAACATGTCAATCTTTGGGATGGACTTGGAGGTCCAAATTTCTTTCCAAATTGCTAGGTTTGGAGGGACATTGGGGTGGGCGTTTGTGAGTTGATACCCTACTGCAGTGGTGTATGTCCCTGATCTTGTTCTCCAACCTCGTTTGTCTTTTCCCCTTTTTTTGAGTGGGAATTTCCCTTGGAGGTAGAGCTTCAGGGCATTCCAGTCCTCTTCTAAATCAGGGGGGTTGTTAGAAATTCCCCACCTTAGCCACATCTTGTGCCCATCGTTCCCCCAAATTGAGATGTCCTAAAGAGTGTTTAAATTTTGAGTGACCATCCATTCTTTGAGTCGATCCAGATCCTGTCTCAACTCAAGGGGAGGATCTCCCATGATTGAGTCCTGCCAAATATTGATTTTTTCCCCATTGCTTGGCACCCAAGTGAGATGAGGTCTGAAATGGGGCATAGTCTTCTGACAAAGCGAGAAGATTGGGTAGCCTCTTTTCTCTAGAATTGGGTGCTCTATACATCTTTCCCTTGGACCCCTAAAGTAATTTTTCCATAACGTTTTTTTACTCCATGTTGGCTTCCTGGTGGTTAGGTTCCAAAGCATCTTTTCCCCCAGTGCTAGATTTTGAACATGTGCATTTTTGAAGTTGAGACCGCCTTCCAGGATTGGTTTAGAGATTTTTTCCCAGCTTATTAGATGCAGCTTTCGCCCTAACTATTTTCCACCTTCCCATAGGAACCTTCTGAACATTGCTTCAATTTTTTGTATTATGGAGGTAGGGGCCAGAAGCAAAGAGCTTTGATAGATTGGAATGCTGGCAAGGACAACCTTGATTAGGACCACTTTACCTGCCAGGTTTAACCAGCTCACTTCCTAGGAAGTTATCTTGTTCTTTATCTTGTCAATTAACAAATTCCAATGTGAGGTTCTTGGGGCGGAGTTGAAGATTGGGACTCCCAGTTATTTAAAAGCATCCCATTTGGTACAACCTTCCATTCCAAGTACCTTGACGATCTCCAACATTTCATTTGGTGTTATATTCCAACCATAGATATTGCTTTTAGTGGGGCTTATGACACTTCTTGAGATTTCTGTGTAAGCCACTAATTCATTCTTGAATTTCCTTGCTGTTTGTAAGCTCACGCCTCCCATTAGCAGAGTATCATCCACAAACTGGACATGATTTATGTCCTTTACCCTTGGCACTATTCTCAACCCATGGAGATTGTTGTGATTCTGGCCGTGCTCTAGTTGGAAGCTCAATACTGAGGCTTGAATTGCATAAAGGAGGGGAGAGAGGGGGGAGCCTTGTCGGAGTCCTCTGGAAGATTGAAAGAACTTAGTTACCCTCCCATTCACAAGAGGGGCTATCCAAGGTGACCTGGTACACGCTTTGATCCAATTTACAAAAGCTAGGGTGAACCCAAAATTTTCCATGACTTTAAATAAAAAATTATGTCTTACTCTATCAAAATCATTGGGGAGATCAAGTTTTATTATCATACCTTTGTCTTTCCTCCGAATGATTGAGTGCAGGGCCTCTTTCACTAGGATGATGTTATCTACTATGTGTCTTCCTTTGATGAATCCTCCTTGGTTTTCGGGGATGATTATAGGAAGAATTGTTTTGATTATGTTGGCTATTATTTTTGTGAGGATTTTATAGCTTGTATTGCAGAGGGAGATTGGACGAAATATATCGAAGCTGATTGCTCCTTTTTATTTCGGAATTAGCGCTAGGAAAGCCGAATTCGTTCCACCTCCTAGTTTGCTGCAAGTTTGAGATTTCCGGATCAACTTTGTTAGATCTGATTTTATTATATCCCATATTTGCTGGTAGAATCTTGTTGTGAAGCCATCTGGGCCTGGGGATTTGTCAGGATTCATATGGTCCAGTGCCTCCTTTATTTCTTGTTGAGTAACTTCCTTAGTTAGGTTGTTGTTGATGTCTTCCTTGATGAGTTTTGGGATAAGGGAGAGAGGGTACTCTTTGGGGTCTATATCAGTCCTTTGTGTTTCGGTATACAGTTCTTCGAAGGCTTCAGTTGCCGCTGATTTAATGCATTTCGAATCCGTGATTGTTTGATTTTGAACTTGAATTTCTGTTACTATTTTAAATTGCTTCCTTGCCTCAGCTTGCTTGTGGAAGTAGCTCGTGTTTCTATCTCCTACTTCTAGCCAAAGGCTTCTGGATTTATGTCTCCAATAATTTTATTCCTCATGACAAGCCTTATGCCATTGCCTTTGTAGATGGTCTTCTTGTTGCAAGCATTCTTGGGTGATGTCCTGATTTTCCATTTCCAGTTGGTGGTTCCCTAGCTGCTTTTGGGCTTCTTGACGAGTTTTAATTGGATTTGACTGACTTTTTGCCCAAGTTTTTAGTGCTATCTTTAATCTCTTGAGTTTTTCTTCCAACACATAGAAGGCCGAGCCTCTTACTGTGCCATTCCAGACTTTGGTCACTAGCTTTAGGAAGTCTTTGTCTTGGGGCCAAGTTCGGCTAAATCTGAAATGTATGGGCCCATGGTTTATGTCACACAAAATTTCTAAGAGGATGGGCTTGTGATCTGACACACTTTAAGGGACGATCAAAGAGGTGGGAGTGAAGCCCAGAAGCAAGAATGAGCTTTGGACGAGGAATCTGTCCATCCTAGCTGCTATATGCCCTGGTCCTATCCTTTTGTTTGTTCACATGTATTTGCCTTTAATAGGATTGATATCTTCTAGGTCCCAATCTGAAATTAGATCTTCCACCCACTCTCTTGCTGGGTCTCACACAATGGAGCCACCATTTTTTTCATCTAAAGCTAGGGTCACATTTAGATCCCCTCCAATAATGATGTTGTCTAGATCATTTTGCAATAAATAGTCTTTTAGGGTCTCCCAACACTTTATTTTTTCCATTAACAGGTGTGGTACATAGATATTGAAGAGACTTACCAGTCGGCCCATTGCCTTGTGAAGGAGTCTAGTGTGGATCTAGTGCATGCTCATTTCAGAGTTGATCAGATCGAACATCATAGTGTTCCACAGGGTGCCTAACCCCCCTGAGGCACCTCTTGTGCTTTCTTCTATTCCTTGGCTTATTCTCCATAGGATAGTTGTTTCTTTGAGTAACTCTTGGCTATTCATATTGGTGTCCTAGAGGAGTAGGATATCTAATTTTGAGGCTCTTATGATGTCCTTAAGTTCTTCTTCTTTCCTTTTGCTTCTGAATCCCCTGCAATTTTAGGAAGTTAGTTTCATTAATTACGTTGGGGGGATGAATGGCCTCCTTGGGAGGCCTTGGAGTGCTTCCTTGTCTATCTGACATTGATTAGTTGTCTGATTGTTGGTTGCGATCCCTATAGGACATCTTTGTAGGTTTCTTTGTTTCTTTCTTCCTTCTTAGATTTCCTACCTCTTCCTGTTTTCTTTGGTGTGTCCAGGGAATCACTTGCACCTTCATACTCGCTATCTGACGAGACCTCACCTTCCTCTATGTCTGGTCTTGCATCCTTTCTTGGGGGGGATTTGAATTGCTCTACTTCTTCTGCCGGCGAGTGGATTTCTCTGACTTCGGGGGTTGTATTTTCACGCGTTTCTTCTGTTGGGGATTCCTCCTGTGTGTTTTCTTCTGATGTTTTCTCTGCAGGTTCCTAAGCCAGTATTATGAAGGTGTTCTCTACCCTTGTGTCTGACTTATTTCTTGGGTCCCTGGGTTGTGTGGGGGTTGTCTTTTCATTCCTTGGGCCTTTAGTTTTGGAGTTGGATCTTCTTTTTCTTTGTTGTTTCCAGCCTTCTCCACTTTCTTTCTCCATGTTTGGGTTTTTAGGGTAGTTCCTCTGGAAATGTCTGTATTCATGACATCCCCTGCATTTGAACGGGAGTTGTTCGTAGTCCCGCTTCTGGTAATGTTGTTTGTCTTTGACCTTGAGTTTGATCGCTTCAGGAAGTCCCTCCTCTAGATCAACTTCCACGTAGATTTGTGCGCATGAGTATTGGTCTCTAGGTCCGATCTGTCAATGTATTGTCCCAACTCGTTCCCGATTTCTTGAAGTGAAGAGGGGTTCCAGCAGTGGATTGGTAGATTGGGTATCCTGACCCAGACTGGAACGTCCTTCGGAACTTCTAGAGCTGGATCGAAGCTTGGAGTCCAACGATTCAGATAAATCCCTTGAGTGCCCATGAAGTATGGCCAATTCTTGAAGATGAGATCCCTATCTTCCTAAGAAATGAATTCAAATATGAAGAATCCTCTTCCCACCACATAGCAGGTTACACTATTTTTGATCAATGGTCTCCAATTCCTTTGGATCTAGTTGTCCGTGGTTTGGGTTGACGGCCAGAGCCCCATGAATTGTCTAACCATTCCTCATTTTGATAGGGAAATTGCTACCCTCATTGGATGATTTGGGGGCAGATCAATTTCAGGTATTGAATCGAGCTTCTTGATGAAGCTAGGGGGATCCGCAGGGGGAAGCTTCTTGCCTTGGGTAGCTAGAAGCTTGTGAAAGGAAGAAGCAGGAGAAGGAGGGGGTGACAACTCCCCTCCTCCTGGAGCGACCATGGAAGGCAGCTAAGGTGAACAGAGACGAAACCCTAATTCTTCATATCACTATTTTCTTCTCCATAAACTATGTGAAAGACACCCAATTTGTTGTGTTACTCGACAAGCGAGCATGATTACATTGATACTTCATAATGGGTAAATGATGAAAACAACTACAAAAAACCAATCATGAAATTGAATTGATGCAACATGATCTTGATAATGTTGTCCATGAAATTGATAGATTACATAAACAACATAAACAAGACAATTCAATAAGGAACAATTATTTTAAAGGATTTGTTGATTGCACCAGAGAACGCATAAGCAAACTAGAAGAAAGGTTGGAATAATTGGATGAATGGGTAAATGATATCCTCAAACTTAATGATAAGAAAGATCAAATGATAGAATCATTGCAACAAGACTAAATGGAGAAGGAAAATTTGTTGTTAGCACTTGAAGGTGAAGTAATAAGAATGAGTCCAGAAAAAGTGATGTGTGATGTAATTTGTGATACTAGTGAGTTGATTAAGAAGATTGATAGTTCGTGTGATACTTGTTTTCTAGTTGATAATAATAATGTTGATGTACATATGTCTCTCTCTTGTTATGAGACTCCAAATGATTATACTTAAAATGATTACCTTGATGATATTTCTAAAGATGAACCTCTTACTAAAGGTGATGAACTAGGTTGCTTTGAAAATCACACAAAGGGAATGGGTTAAAAAATTATGAATAATATGGGTTATGATGGAAAAGGTTTAGGAAAGAATGGTCAAGGTATCCAGAATCCCATACAAGTATGTTTAAGACCAAGAAATGAAGGCCTTGGATATGAAGGTCCAACAAGCAATGCACCTATCAAATTCGTGAAAGAGAAAACAATGAAAACAGATGAATCATCTACAAGTAGTAGCAGAAGTAACAAACTAAGAGCATCAACCACAACAAAAAATCAAGTGCAAAAGTGGGAATAATGTTGTAGTAATTATGGATGAAAAGGGCATGCAAAAGAAAAATGTTGGAACTTACATCTTTGCGGTATCTACGGTCTTAAAATTCATGATCATCACAAGTGTTGGAATCGAGAAATATCAAAGCCTCACATACAAATCCAATGTGGTTGGATAGATGTCCTTGAATGACATAATGTTGTGTTTATGTTGAAAGGATTTTACAGGGTCAAGCCTTCAAATGTACAACAATATCTCCCACATAAATTTCATGAGTTAGTTGGTCCTGCAAAGGCCAGTTGTCATTAAAGTCAGTTCATGTTTAAGAAAGAATTGCCAATTTATTGAGTTATTTCTTTGAGTCAAGTATTTTTGTACTGGTTCGTGGTAAACCAAAAACCACTTTGTAATAATAGATTCAAGTTTGTGGTTATGAGAAACCACCTAATGTAATGAATGGTTCGTGATAAGATGAAACCAATTTGAGTTTGTAATGGTTAAGGGTAAGTCGAGGAAAACCCTAGGTATGATGTAATGGTTGAAGGGTAACCCATAGAAAACTCATGGGAAGGTTAAGGGTAAGCTAAATAAATCCTTGATATGAAGATGGTGTAGTTCATATGATTGACTCATATACAACTCAAGAAGACAATGACAATTGAAGAAATAGATGCAGACGAAGAAGAAAAAAGATGATCCAAATGAAGAAGATTGAAGATTAAGACAAATCAAGACATCCATATTGAATCATAATTATCATTAAGGGGGATTATGAAGGAATAATTCATACTTATGATATGATGAAATCATTATTCATGAAAGTAGACTTAGTCTATAAGTCTACACATGATGAAAGATGAGGACAATGAGTGAAGTTAGGGATGGAGATCACATAGACATTTATGTATATATTTATGGAGATATTCTAGATATTATTATTCTATATTGGACATCTTGTTATGAGAAACTCAATGCTATATTAGGAGGCCTCACATATGTATTGAAGTGTGAGAGTGATGTATCATTATGTACATTAATGAAATGTGACATTTGTGAGTATATTGCTCTTCTTATGTGCAATTTAAGTGTGCAAATGATTATTGCATGCTGGTCATAATACCAACAGTTGACTAAGGAATGGACTCAACTAACCACAAAATGGGCACACATAGTTGACTATGTCCACTTGATCATTTTAGATCCACATTTTCTGGAAAATTATGGGGCACGAGGTCCCATACATTGAGGGTTTGGTCACCTACCCACACTTATATATAGATGATCTCTTAGATTGGTCCATCTCAAAATTTACTCATGGAACTATACTCATTGTGCTTAAATGATAACAATGTCTATTAACACCACCAATGCTTTTGGAATCTATGTTTTCACTTATGTTGTTTTCTTCCAGTCTCAACATGGTATGATTTCTATTTATTCTTGGTTAGGGTTTTGCATAAT
>SNQJ01S0166240.1:10483-21002 GCA_010110895.2 Picea sitchensis | reverse complement strand
CTGAAACACAAACTCAAATCTCATGGATTAGATGAACATGGGGAGTCTCGTAGGATCCATAGATCCATGGTCTAGGTCGCTTTGTGACTTTGGCTTCGAAAGACTTGGGAGCACTAACACGCAATTTTCGCGATGCGTGAACTCTGAACTCGTTGATCCGACAATCAAGGTGGGTCCCGATAGATCCTTGGATCTACGGTCCAGATCAGATCATGACTTCGAATTTTAGAACTTCGGGTTTCAGAGGTTTAGTCGCACCAACGCGCGATTCTCCTGTCGCATGAACTCCGAACTCACAGATCCAGCAATTAAGGTGGGTCCTGATAGATCCTTGGATGTACGGTCTAGACCACATCGCGACTTTGGGTTTCAGAATTTCGGGTTTCAGAGGTTAAGTCACACCAACGCACAATTCTCCCGTCGCGTGAACTTTGAACTCATAGATCCGATGGTCAAGGGTTAACTCCCATGTACTTTCTCATGGCCAATGGTCAGGATAACCCTTGGTTTCCTTCGAGCAGATCTCATCTGTTCATCCTTCAGATAGGGGAATACCTTCCCTTCTGAGAACTTCACATCATCGTTTTTCTAGGCTTTACGCTGAATGGGTTAGGGACTTGGCCCTGGAAACTCACAGGGCAAGGGGGTGTAAGAGAGGTACCCTTCTTCAGATGGGTGGTTTTAGGTCATCACGAAATATTCTATCTTGAACATGAAACGTTCTATGCCCGGAAAAGACTCTGGGGTTAAGCTGGACATATGGTTTATCATCGGGGAGTGTGAATTCACAAAGAGATAGAGACATGCGCATAACGTAACCATTTCACACAGAAGACGATTGTAAAATGCACATATATATATAATACCAAATAATCATTCATCATTCTAGTTCAAACAATTGAAGCAAGGAAAATACTTATCAGAACTAGTCAATGTGAAGCGACTACTGGAAGGGGTGTCCGTTTCCACCCAACCATAGGCTCAGTTATTCCAAATGGATTTACCACTAGCCACCCCCGAGCTAGACCATGATGCTCTGAAACACAACCTTTTCTTCTCGCTCAGCCACAGTAGGGACAAAGGTTACTCTCCTCTTCCCACAAGATCCTAGTAATGGTTTAAACGATACCAAGCAAGGAGAACTAGCCTCATTTATCAGCTTGTATCCAAACCTTGTCTGTCATTTCGTGTATCCAGAACACTTAGTTTTCAAATCTTCCTTGAATCCCTGAGATTCACTTCCCATCTCTGCGCTCTTCGCAAGCATGTTTTTCCTCCCCCCCGCCACACTTCCCTTTCTTGCCTCTTTCAGCAAGGTCGCATGTCGCTCGAATTCCCAGTCCACGGTCAAGTATAGAAGCCTTACGGATGAGTGCTATTCCCCATCCCCTCATTAAATCTTGAGGAGGTCTTCCCACCCTCCAACCTGACTGTAATTCATTTATGGGTCAGAGGATGATTATGGTCCTTAGCAATTAAATCTATTAAGGACCGGTTTGGTGAAGGTTAACGCAACCATTCCCGGTCCCCTTCACCCTCTCTTCATGTAGAATCCATGGTATTTCCAAGTACACCCCCCCCTCTAGTAGTCACACAAAATTTGTACATTTTCTTAGTAATTAATTAGGTTCACATTCGCTTACCTTTCAAACAAAGGTCCATCGAATCAATATTCACACATTTAAAGTTTTCCATAGTCTCTTGGCCATTTATAGTTATATTTACAAGGTGGGGGAAACAGGGTGTTACAATTCCCTCCCCCTTAAAGGAACATCGTCCTCGATGTTCTATATATTAACATATCCTGTATGTATAGAAGTGAACAAAAATGGGTATGCCTGTCTCATGGCATCCTCCATTTCCCATGTGGCCTCATCTGAGCCAAAGTGTTTCCACTACACCTTGGCCTGTGCAATGGTTCAGTTCCTGAGTGGGGTTTCCTTCCTATCTAGTATGCCTTGAGGTTCAAGTATGAATTCTCCCTCTGGTTCCACCTGGATCACAGACCAATCAATTAAATGATTAGAATCATGTACATATTTCTTCAATAATGAAACATGGAAAACATTATGGGATTTTACCATGGGAGGGAGTGCTAGCCTACAGGCTACAGGTCCCACTCTATATAGAACATAAAAGGGTCCACAATACCGAGGCACCAACTTGGCACAAGCACTCATCCTCAGGAAACTCTTCCTAGGCTTAACCATGAGATAGACGTGGTCTCCTGTCATGAATTCTCTGGGGGTTCTCTTTCTATAAACATAACGTTTATGTCTATCCTGAGTGATTTTCATATTTTTCTTTATCTGAATCACTTGTTGTTCCATTTCTTTAAACATGATGGGTCCAATTGTAATATTTTCCACAGGATTTCTCCAACTAACTGGAGTGTTTCATGACCTACCATAGAGGACTTCGAAAGGGCTCATCTTTAGTGATTCTGGGTAGCCATTGTTGTAGGCAAATTCCACCAGGGGCAGGTAATCTTCCCACTTTTTAGGTTGATGCATTACATTCATCCTTAGCATGTATTCTAATATTTGGTTCACTCTTTCCATCTATCCATTGATTTGAGGATTATAAGCTGTGTTAAACAATAATTTGGTCTCCAAACCAACCATCAAGGATTTCCAAAATTTTGAAGTAAATTTTGTGTCTTTGTCAGACGTGATCTCCTTAGGCATGCCATGTAGTCTGAATATCTCCTTCATGAATATGTTGGCAATATCTATTTCCTTGCAATTCGATTTGATGGGGATAAAATGAGCGGGCTTGCTCAATTTATCCACCACTACCATGATGGCATGATTCTGCCTGGTTGATGTTGGTAATCTGGTGATGAAATGCATGGAGATGGTCTCCCATTTCCATTTTGGGATTGGTAGAGGTTGTAATAATTCTGTTGGGTGTTAGTGTTCTTCTTTAACCTATTGGAATTCTAGACATTTAGCTAAATACTCATCTATGTCTTTCTTCAATCTAGTCCAATAAAATTGTTTCCTGGTGGCCGTGAACATATTATGATAGCCCGGATGGCCGGTGTATGGTCTCTTTTGAAATTCGTCCATTATGAACCTCTTCAAGTTGTCACAACTTGGAATATATAGCTTGTTTCGGTAATTCAATTGACCTCCATCTAGCATCTGGTAGCCTTCATACTTTATCCCTGCAGGTTCTTGCTCCAGGTACAAGGTCACGGTCTGGAAGAATGTGTCTGTTTCTTGTGCATTCCTCACTCTTTCCTTGACATTCATCTCGCAGGTACTCACCACTGCCAGATGAATTGTTTTCATACTTCTGCTAAGGGCATCAACCATCTTATTTTCCTTTCCTTTGATATGTTTGATTTCGAAATCAAACTCGCTAAGGAGGGCCATCCACCTAGCTTGTTTAGCATTGAGTTTTGGTTGGTCAAACATGTGCCGCAATCCACCGTGGTCTGTCATAAGTACAAATTTCCTACCCAGGAGGTAATGCCTCCACATTTTCAAAGCGTGCACTATGGAAACCAACTCTAGATCATGGGTCACATAGTTGACTTCATGCACTTGAGGAAGTCATTATCGGGATCAACGATCTTCAACACGGGCGCATGGGTCATGTTATAACCCTATGTTTCATAGGAACAACTGGTCACTGGAAATTTTTACTCTTGTTTTATTTTTGGTTGTAAATAATATTTCATTCTACAAATTATTTACAAGAGAGAAAGAAAGAAAAAAGAAAAAGAAAGAAAGGGAAAAAGAAAAAAGAAAAAGAAAGAAAGGAAAAAAGAAAAAGAAAAAGAAAGAAAAGAAAAGAAAAGAAAAAAGAAAAAGAAAGAAAATAAAATAAAAGAGGGCATAAAAGAAAAATAATAAGGCCCCATGCAATAAGGATGGCTTGATCCATACAGTCTAACCATGGTCAAGTATTTTTGAATTTATGTTGATAGGATTAGTGAATAAATCTTGGCTAACCTATTTAATCTTAGCCAAGTAGATAGGTTAGTTAGTGAATAAATTTGATCAAACTATTTAAACTTGATCAAATATCCCTAGGGTAGAGTAATTCTTATCCCAACAATCTAATCCGGGTTAAATATGTTAGGAAAATAGATTATGACATAGGTTATTTGTTTTCCCTTTCAATAAAACAAGCATAAAGTTGGATTAGGTTCTTTGTTTTGATGTTAGAAGGTTGTGTTCTAACCCCTTGGTGGAAAAATGAAAAGGTGCAGCGCAAAAAACCCACAAAGTGTCGTTATCCTAAGTTTCCACAATGAAATGTGATGCACGCTCCGTGATTAAAGGGTGCGCTGAGATCAACGGCTGAGAAAACAACACTCAGATCTATGGCTGACAGGTAATACCAGAACCCCTCCCCCCCCGATAGTTCTACCTTTAACTAGAGGGGGGGGGTTCCGGAATGACGGTATTCCTCGGCAGCCCCCATCCTAATGTGGTGAAATTGTGTTATTTTGGAGCCCCCCCACTCCAAACCAGTTACCACCTACCCCCCCTCCTATAAAACGCCATACCAGATTTTCCATACAACCTCTTACACATGATGTCACATTCCACTATCGTCGTTCGCAAGTCATGTGCCATTACTCTGTCAGCGTACCTTTTTCCCCACTCACCCATTACTCGTCACATCTCATCTTCTTACAGCCCAATTCCTATCCTCCACGTAATCCTCATGCAACCCATCACCAATATGTTTCCCTCCACCTCATCCATGAGATATCTGTTGGCCAATAAATGTGGCCAAACCTATCCATTAAGCCTGTTGACTTGTCTCCTGCGCCCCGACAGATACCTGTTCGCCGAGATAATCCCATTTTTTTACCTTTCCTTCACTATTCACGATCAAGACTTCGCTGAAATCACTGTACTCTTCGCCCTTTCACCTTCTACCACCATTAACTTCTGGACATCACAGTCAGGGTCATTCTTTTTCATACCTTTGCAGGTATAGCTGAAGGGATGGCGACAAAGTCCAAACATTCAAATATTAATGAAAATCTATTTCTCCCACCCCCTGTCGATCTCGATCAGATCCCTCTAGCTGAAAAATATTACCTGATTTTAGAGCCTAGATGCAAATTTGATTTTGTCGAATTTCACTCATTATTCAGAGACACTCTCCTAGACTAGAGTGATGAGATTGGACTCTGGGAGTCCAATCTTCCACCGTATCTTTTCCCCCAAATTCATCATTTCTTTGAGTTCTCCCTCAAGTGCTAGGCGCACTATCTTTCCAATCAGAGAGCTATCATCTCATCATCTGGAGAGACCATGTTCACCATTACAGCTGAAACCATTGACCAGATGATGCAAATTCCTAGATCAAAATCCCTTTCCCCTCTCACCATTGAAATCTTAACCGAAATGTACCAGAAATTATCTTTTCCCTAGAGAGCACAAATTTTCAAACTTTTCCTCGCTGAGAGTGCCCAATTCCTCAAGAAAAATCCCCCTTATCAATCCTCCATATTCTCAAAAAAAGGTAATCAAGTCATTTTATCCCCGTGTTGTTTGCTCGGGTATTATTCATATGACTAGGTGGACAAACCCATCCTGGGTTTCTTGTCTATTTTCTCCACCGAAGAGAAGGCCACCATCAAGTTTAATTTCAGTCAGTTTCTGGCTGATAATATTCACGAGCAACTTTTCAAGTTCCCCATAGAAGGCATGTTCCGATATTCCTCCATATTATATTACATGTTTCTTTTCTTTCAAGAAGAGAAGTTCTCATTTTCCATGCAGAAACTGGACTAGGATGACCATCCGCAAGCGGTCACCTCCTGGAAACTTTTATCGAGAAAGAACTCATCAGAGTTTAGTTTTAAACAGTTCATTGATCAATTTTACCACCCAGTGGTAAGCATGTTGAGTGGATGGAAGGAACCTAGGATTAATGAAGATATTTAGAGGCTCCTACAACTGTCGGACCTTGCCAAAATTGATGACTGGTATCTCTACCAGGATCACACAGAGATCAAAATCTATGGTTGTGAGCTTCCATCATATAAGATGCCCAAGTTCCTACCTATCAAGATATTCTCTCTGGAATATATTCGACATATGACAAACTCAAACAATATTCACTTTGTGTCTTTCAAAAAGAAACAAAAATTGAGGATCAAGGGACATATAAGATCTTTCATCTGTAATAACAGAGCGGCAGGAGAAGAAGAAAACAAGCTATTATTGGAGATGAAGTTCAAGCAAATTTTCTCATGGCATTACGATCCATCTGGTGTCATTGCAAAAACCAGACTAAGGAATAAAAACTCTCCATATGCTCATGTTCCCAAACCATAAATTGAAAATTTCATGAACCAAACTAAGTGGGAAGGGAACACTCCAACAAATACTGATCAACACCACCCTTCGGCCAGTATTTAACCAACTAATACTCCTGAGGCGCCAACAAAGAAAAGACTTAGGAAAGAGGTATCTCCCTCGGCCACTAAAGTCTTGGCAGATGACTTCTAGGTTTATAGAAAAAGGCCCAAGACCAGTCATACACCTCACAGGTCTGGTGGAGAAGAGACTCAACCTACTACAGTCATGGAAGGTGAGAATTCTCCATTTTCCTCAGGAAGCCAATAGACGATGTCCACCTCCTCGTCAAAGAAGCAGGGTGATACAACATTAATAACCAGAGCTACACATGAGTCTACAGGACTGAACCTATTTGAGAAATATAACCTGATTAAGAAGAAAAATGAGATGCTAACAAATAGTACCTATGCCCAGTTTTTGAAACAAACATCCATAGCCCAACACCGATTACTATCTTCTTTTGATACAGAGAATGGGAGAATGCACATGGCCTAATTACAGGCACATGTACCTCAGCCCAAAACAATTTCTGATTATAAAAGGGAAAATTTCGAGTTTGATATTGCAGAACTGCATACGGTTGATCAGATGGACCTACACAGAGAGAATGGAGAAATGATTTTCTCCACCTTAACGAACACCTCCATAACCGCAACAAAGCTACAAGTTTCGTTGAACAATGTACAGACTCAACTGAAGCTGGAGAAGGTGTCATCTTTGGAAAAGGGTAACAAAATTAAGTCCTTGGAAGAACTGGTGGTCAAAATTGGTTATGATCCGTCCAATATCAAAGCAGCTGAAGATATTATAAAAAAGAAGAATGATGACATAGATTCCCTGAGGAAACAATTAAAAATCTCTGTTACTGAAGACCCACAGGCTAAAGAGATGGCCGAGACTGAAGGCCAGAAAGAGGAGATGTTAAAGTTGATCATGGAGAAGAATGCTAAAATTAAAGAAATGGAAGCCGATATGGACAAGCTAGTTAAGGAAAAAGCGTAGAACGTACCAATGGAAGCCATACCATTGAACGCATTCCCTATCACAGAAGTTAGCACAACAATGGAAACATCTACTACCACAAGGGAAATTCCAATAGCAACAATAGTGAAAGATCTAAACACAACAGACCAATTAGCCAAAGCGATGGAAGATATGAATCTGCAAGGGGCAGAAATAAAAAATTGCAAGAAGAGATTCAAAATCCCCAAAAGATAAATTCCACATTCCAGGCCAGCTACAACACTGAGAGGCATAAGTCAGACAAACTCAAACAGGAATTGCAGCAGTTGTAGAAAGAAATAGTCATGGCTAAGACTCTATCAGAGGCTAAAGAAAATATTTGGTTCGACATATGCCAATTAGTGACAGACATTTGGCCCCTGATACAAATCATGTTTGAACAACATGATCTAGTGTAGAGAACCAAACATGCCATCGACAGGATAAAGGGAGAACTAGGAGAAATTCCTATAGAGGCCCATGAGATAATCAAATTCTTAAATTCTAAATCAAAAGAAGAGATGGAAGCCCTGCAAATTGAGGATAGGCCTGAAACAATTCTTGAAGTTAAGAGAGTCTTGACTAAGAAGGGACTAATGTTGCAACTCAAGGAGAGAGTTCAGGCAATGGATGTTGCAGTACAGAGGTTTTTCAGCAAAACTGAAGATTTGCAGAAGAAAGGTCTCCCAATCCTTTTTGTGATCAAGAATAAGTTGATTACTCTATCATATTATAAATATAATATTATCACAATGGCGAAGGATGGGTCCAATTTCGCAGGCATAAAAGGCAGTATCAAAGGCAAAGCCTTATTGGAAACTTTGATATTAGACTTGAATATTCAACAAGAGATAAAGTGTCTTTTCATTACCAAACCCACTTTCACTAAGTACACAGAGACAGACGAGGTGTACCGAAGGCTGCTCAAAGTCAACATTCCCAGTCAGCAAAGATGGGACGACCTATGTGACTTGATCGAATAGAAGATGATGTGAATGTACAAATCAACACACCGAGAAGTCAAAGTCAAGTTGATAACTCACCAACAACATTTCCAAAATCAGCTCAAAGAATCTGACAGATCATTAGCAGTTCCTATAATTTTGTATTTTGTTAGCTAGGTAGTTGGATTTGGATTCTACCACGTCTTGTTCATTAATGACAGGACCAAATTGTAATTTCTTTTCTATAAATACTTCAAACTTCGAAGTATTGAGGGTTGATCTTTATGCCCAAGTAAGCTATAAACTGTAATATTTTTGAAGAGATCTACCAGCAATAAAAATGGATGATTCACAGGATTCCTGCGTGTTAACTGTTGGTGATGTTTACTCCTCTTCGTTGAATGGTTTATCTTTCTTTGTTATCATTTTGTTTTCTACATATGATCATTTAAAAGAAGTTAAAGTTTCAGAATTTATCTTCGTATACTCTGTTTCTGGATTTTAAAGATCTAAATGTTTGTCTTCTAATATTGTGATAAATAAATTCTTGAATGCTTCTTTATTATAGTTGATTTTCTCATCTTTTTTCAGCTATCCATCACTCTAAATTCTCAAGGATCCAACATTTTCATTATCTTTATCTGTGAAGAAACCTTATAAAATATGTTCTTTGATCTCAAACATTAACACAGACCCCATATCCCAATGGATGCGTAAGAAATATTTCAACCATTTTATAAAACAAAACAACACAGTCATATTTGTTTAACTAGCCTAATATCTGAAACCTGAAACATATCTAAATCTTACAGAGATATCCCTCTCTAAAACTGGAAGGGCTATATCCCAGTTTCGAAGTGGTTGGATAAAGTTACCTCTGATAAATTTGTTCTACCTCTCAAAAAACTCTAGGAATTTATAGAGCGTTAACAGGTTAGAAGGTGTTTTAGTGACTGGAACCTTTCCTCACATTCTGGTGTCCAAATTAATTTAACCCCCTTCCTTTAGAGGGCAGTGATTAGACAACCAATATTGGAAAACCCTTTTATAAACCTCCTATACTATCATGCTAAACCCATAAAGGATATGATATTTAAGACATCCTTTGGGGTAGGCCATTCCATGATGGATCTGATCTTGTTAGGGTATATTGCTACCCCTTCTTCAGATATGACATGGCCCAAGTAATGTATTTGCTTCTTGAAAAATTCACACTTGCTAAATTTGGCATAGAGTTGATGCTCTCTTATCACTTGAAGTACTAGTCTAAGATGTTCCTCATGTTCCTCTCTATTCTTGGAGTAGATTAAGATATCGTCAATAAAAACTAATACAATTTTTTCTAGGAATTTGATGAGTACATTGTTCATCAAGCACATGAAGGTGGCAGGGGCATTGGTTAATCCAAATGGTACTACCACAAATTTGTAGTGACCATATCTCGTCCTGAAGGCGGTTTTGTGGATTTCTTCATCCTCGATTCTAACTTTATGGTATCCAGATATCAAGTCAATCTTTGAGAAAATGGAAGCACCCCCCAATTGATTGAACAAGTCATCGATTCTGGGTAAGGGGTACTTGTTCTTTATGGTTACCTTATTGAGCTATCTATAATCTATGCATAGTCGGAGTGTACCATCTTTCTTCTTCAAAAACAGGATTGGTGCTGCCCATGGAGACACGCTGGGTTTGATGTATCCTTTTTCCATCATTTTATTTAGCTGTAGTTTGAGCTAAACTAGCTCAGGTGTACTCATCCAATAGGGGGTCCTAGATACTCGCACTGCTCTTGGTGCAAGTTCTATTGAGAAGTCAATGTCCTTTCTTAGAGGGAGACCCAATACCTCTTCTGGAAACACATCTCTATAGTCTCTTAGTATGGGGTGGTCTTCTAGGCTTGGCCTGTCATTCTCAACAGATTCTGAAACTTGTATTGCATATAGAGGACATCCCTTTATGCAACACTTCTTCATTTGAAGGGTCGATATTCGTCTCACCGAGATAGGTTTCTGGATCCCTTGGAGGGTTATATTTCTCCCCTCTTCATTTACACATTATAAGGTTTTATGGTAACAATACAAATTAGTTTTATATGCATCTAGTGAGTCCATACCATCGATAGGTCATATGATCCTAGGGGAAGTATGTTAAGGATAACTTGGGTGGGAAATCCATCCACAGTGAATTGGCAAGCTGGTATGACCTTCACTATTTTTCTTTTGGTGCCAGTGGCTAACT
>SNQJ01S0166238.1:0-13771 GCA_010110895.2 Picea sitchensis | reverse complement strand
TTGTGGGATTCCAAAATGTACCCAGACTCGTTCAAAGAAGAGCTTGGCAGTGGCCTCTATTGTGATTCTCTTCTTGCAGGCGACCATAATCGCCATCTTAGAAAAGTGATCCACAATCACAAAAACACATTCATTGCCCCACTTGGTGGATGGGAGGTCCAACATGTAGTCCATTGAGATGGATTCCCATGGTCATATGAGTCTAGCACTGTGGTGAGTGTTGCGACTGGCGGTTTGCTGAGAAAATCACCGATGCGGTCGGTGCTTCCCATTTTATACTTAATGTTGAAGTGGAATTGCTGCAAGTACATGGACCACTTCTGAAGGCGATCATTCTTCAATTTTCCTTATGTCTGGATGAACTGCAGTGGCTTATGATCAGTGTGGATGACTATCTCCTTCCCAAGAATGTAATGTATCCACTAGCGGCAGGCATGCACAATGGAGTACATTTCTTTGTCGTAAGTAGGGTACTTATAGACAACATCTGATAGTGTCTCACTATGATAAGCCACAGGGTGGCTGTGCTAAGTGAGAATGACGCCCACAACATAGTCTGAAGCATCTGTCTCGATCTCAAAAGGTTGTTGCAGGTCTGGTAGTGAAATTACTGGGGATAAGCATAAGCGTTGCTTCAAATCATCAACCTCTTATTGTTGGGACCGACCCCACACAAATTTTGCCTTACCACCACCCTTGGTTACTTAGCTGAGGGCCCATGCAATATGGGGGAATCCCAACACGAACCTGCGGTAGAAATTGACAAGGCCCAAGAATCTCTGAAGCTCAGTGAGTGTGGTTGGGGCAGGACAGTCACAGATGACTTGGATTTTGGCTGGATCCAAATGTACGCCATGCTGATCAAAGATGTAGCCCAAGTAATGAACCCTGTCCATGTCGAAGGAGAATTTTTCCAAGTTGGTGTAGAGCTGGTGCTGTCATAGGGTGTGCAGAACCTGTTGAATATGTTTCAAGTGTTCTACCCAAGTCTTGTTGTAAATGAGGTTGTCATCCATATACACCATTACAAAAGTATTGGTGAATGGTCCCAGGATATTGTCCATCATCCTCATGAAAGTGGATGGATAATTTGTCAAACCAAAGGGCACAAACATTTGTTTGTTCTATCGGGACCTAGTGGTAGCCAAACTTCAGATCAATCTTACTGAAGTATTTGGCCCCCGTGAGTTGATCAAGGAGGTTGTCGATTGAGGGAATCGAGTATTGGTTTAAGACTGTGATTTTATTCAGGGCTCGATAATCAATGTTGAGTCGCTAGGTTCCATATTTCTTCTGTACCAACACGATTGGGCTCCCGCGAGGTGATGAGCTGGTATGGATGTGCCCCTTGTGGAGCAGTTCTTGGATCTGTCGCTTGATATCCTCATTCTCTAACAGAGAGTGAAGATAGATTGGCCCATTGGGAAGAGGTGCATTGGTGGTTAGATCGATGGGGTGCTTGACCTGAAAGTGCAGAGGTACCCTGATAGGTGAGGAGAAGATATTTGAGTATTCTTCCAAGACCTTATCCACTTGCTTCTGTTGTGTGGATAGGTCGACCGCGAAGACCTTGGATGTGGCTATGATCTTTCTCTCATTTTGAGAGTGAATCAAAAATAAGACAAACTTCCATGTATGAGAGATGCCCTTTCTACATTTCTTGGCAGCGATCAAGAAAATAACACTGGGTGGGACTGCCTCGGGTATCCTATACAATTTCTTTTTCAAAGTAATACTAACACTACAAGGCCTAGACTCATATAGAGCATGATGTTTCCATAAATATGGTTGGCCCAAAATAACATTACAAACTTTGAGAGAGGAAACATCACACAATAACTTGTCTTTGAAGGGCTTGATGTCATATGACATGCAACATTGTTGGTTGACACAGATGTCGCTTCCTTAGCAGAGCCATACGATGGTGTAGGGATGCGAGTGCGGTGTTGTCAGTAGGGCAAGTCGCTTGACAACCTCTGCTAAGATGAGGTTCTTCTGGCTACCACTATCAATGATGAAGTGTAGCAGGGTACCCTTCACCCACATTTGTGAATGAAAAAAGCACTCGCCTTCCTCTAGCTCGTCTGGTTCACTGGGTTGGAGCTTGGTGGTAGAAACAGTAGCACTGGGTTATGCATCTATGATATGTCTCCCCCTTTTTGGTTTTGACTCAGAGTCAGAACTTGCATTTGATTCAAAAGATTTCACCTCATCCACCAACGACTTCTTCGAGCGGCAATCAATAGTGTTATGCCAAGGGCTCTTATGGAAGTCGCACCACTTCCTGGTATCTTTCTTTGTCTTTCTAGTGTCCTTCTTTGCCTGCGGCCTGGACTAGTTTTCTTAAGGCTAGTTGTCTTTGTTTTGTCCTTTGTTATGTGAGTTGGGGCCTCCCTTTATTGGCTTTTGTTGTGAGGGGTTCCCAAGCCCAAATTTCTGTGTCTTTTGTTTGCACTTCTGCTCAATTTTGACAGCATATCGGTAGGTTGTGCCCAAGGATGAGATGTCCAGAAACTCCATTTCAACCTAGATGTATCTATGCAGACCGTTGCGATACTTGATCACCAGATGTCACTCAGAATCTTTGATACCCATCTTGGTGCATAAGGTATGGAAGATATTTGTGAACTCGAGCACTGCTTGGTCTCTTTCCTGCCATAGCGTGGTCCATTTTGTGTATGGGTCGTCAAAACTTCCAAAAGGGTAGTATTGTTCCTTAATAGCACCCCTGAAGGACTCCCAAGTGACTGTCACTATAAATAATGAGGGTCCCTCTATTTCCTTTTGATCACAAAAATTTTCCCACCAATCTTTGACATGGGGGACGACTTTGAGGAGCGCAAGAGTAATCTCTTCTCTATTCGAGAAGTTATGGATAGAGAAATACCCTTCTAGCAGATTCAACCATTTTTGTACTGCATGTGCATCTATCTGACCTTCAAATATAGGAACATCGAAGTTAATTTGTACCTTGAATAGGGTAGTGCCTCTGTTTGAGGAAGATGCATCGCCTGTTGGTATCCACCGAAGGATTTGCGCAAAACTATCCATCATCTCGTTCCTCTGTTGCATGAGGGATTCCTCAAGAATGTTTTTGAAGGGATCTCCTATCACATCGTCTTTCTTTTCTTCTTCCATGAAAGGTTGCTTGGTTCTGCGAGAGCTTTTATCCTCAAGAGAAACAAGCTCGAGACCCAATTCTTTGTACCCCGACCTCGTTGGGGACATGCATTAAGAACGACAAGGAGCAGACCGCTCTGATACCACTAATCCATAATATATTTGCAGAATGAAATGAATACAAATTATTATCAAAATATGCTTAACAAAAAATAACATATATACAGTAAAACCGGTTTCTATTCAATAAGGAAATAAGTTGAAACTCTAAAATGCAGCAGAAACAAGCTGCTACAATGGTGGTGGCTTATCTCTAAGAAGAGATGTGACGGCTATGCTCATTCGTAAGAAGATGATTACAATGAGGCTTTGAAGGCATTTTTACAATAAACAAGAATTTCAAAAACCCAAGACATCCAAAAAACCTAACCCTAGGAGATGAAGCACCAAAAGTCACGTGGGTCCCGTTTGGGTAAGTTAGTACATCAACTTTCCGAGGTCGTAACTTTTGCATACGATCTCTGTTTTAGGCACACGATAGCCCGTTGGAAAGGTCTATCCGAGGACTACGCATTTTTTTGCAATCTATATCAGGCGATTATAATTGTGGCAATCCCTAAAAAACGTTGTTTAGGGCCTCAAAATGGCCCCGCAAGTCGTGGACCCGAAAACTAGGGAAAAAAATACCAAAATGAGCCAGTTGGAATAGGTGGGAGGCCACCGACATCCATTTGGATCACAATCCCCCATGATTGAAGTGTAATGTAATATTGATAACCATTTCACAACAATTCTAATTAATCCTGGAGATAGCCATAGTTACATAAACTCTAACATTGTTGAAAGATTTCACTTGCAAAGGATTATGCATAAGAAATCTTAGTTAGTTTAGTTAGCCATGGGGGCTAAGAGAAAGATCAATGAGTTGGTTAAAAATTGTCCAATAGACATGAATGGACTCAAAATAAAGGTAGATGTGAACATTATACCTTTGGGTTCATATGATTGTTTAATTGGCGTGGATTGGTTGGAAAAACACCATGTTGTCCTAGATTGTTACAAAAATACAATAACTTGTCTTGATGAGAAATGACAACAAGGTAAGATTCAAGGCATTCTGAGAGTTGTAGTTGTTAGAGAAATTTCAAGTATGTAGCTGAAAAAATGTTTCAGGAAGGGATTTCAAATGTTTGCAGTCCATATGGAAGAGGTAGCCAGAGATAAAGTGGAAAGTATTGAAGACCATCCACTCTTGAGAGATTTTGAAGATGTTTTTAGGAAATCCCAGGATTTCCACCAAAGAGGGACATTTATTTCTCTATTGATTTGGTGCCAGAAGTTTTCCTAGTGTCCAATACACCATACAAAATGGGCACACTGTAATTGAAAGAATTCCAAATGAAACTATAGTAACTTTTGAATAAGGGGTATATACACCCAAGTATCTCACCTTGGGGAGCCCCAATTTGTTTTGTGAAGAATAAGGATGGGATGTTGAGCCTATGTATTTATTTCAGATAGATGAATAAGGTCACTATAAAGATCAAATATCATTTTCCAAGGATTGATGATCTATTTGATCATCTGAAAGGTGCAATAATATTTTCCAAGATTGACTTGAGATCAGGATATCATGAAGTGATGATAAGTGAAGAATATATTAGAAAGACAACGTTTAGAACAAGGTATGGTCATTATGAATTCATGATAGTTCCATTTGGACTATCAAATGCCCCAATTGTTTTTATGTGTCTAATGAATGGAGTGTTCAAGGAGTACCTATACAAGTTTGTAATTGTTTTCTTAGTTGATATTCTCATCTACTCTAATTCTAAGGAGGACCATGAGAAGCATTTAAGAATGATGCTAAAGGTTTTAAGGGAGCATAAATTGTATTCCAAGTTAAGTAAGTTAATCTTTTATCAAAATAAGATTCACTACTTGGGGCATATTATTCCAGTAGATGGGATAACATTTGATCCCAAGAAGATAGAGACCATTAAAGGATGACCAACACCAATAAATGTGATAGAGGCCAGATCATTCATGGGTCTTGTGAGTTATTACTGAAGATTCATAAAGGGGTTTTTAAAGATTGCAAGCCCAATCACTTCCTTGCAAAAGAAGGGAGTGAAATTTGAATGGACTTCCAAGTGTGAAGAAAATTTTGAATGGACTTCCAAGTGTGAAGAAAATTTTGAACAGTTAAAAGATATTTTGCCAAGTATACCCATTTTAAAGATTGCAAATCCATATGAATACTTCATAGTGTGCATGAATGCGTGCAAGGAAGGGCTCAGTGGAGTCCTCAGTAAAAAATATCATGTGGTATGCTATGAATCCCGGGAATTAAAAGAGCATGAGAGAAATTATGCTACATGTGATCTGGAGTTAACAACCATTGTACATGCATTACAAATGTGGAGACATTACCTCATGGGCAAGAGATTTGAGCTAAGGATATACCACTATGGTATGAAACATTTATTTGGACAACCAACATTAAATTCTAGGCAAACTAGGTGGTTGGAATTTATTAGTGAATATGATTTTGAAATTAAACATATCAAAGGCAAAGAAAATTAGGTGGTTGATGCACTTAGCAGAAGAGCTCATGAAATTCATATTTCAGCCATCAAGATGTACATGGCATATTTAAAACATAAAATAATTGAAGCAACAAATTCAAATCAACATTATTTACAAATAAAATAAAACTTACAACACAAATTTAAAAATTATGAATTGAAAGAACATGGAATCCTCTTGTACAAAGGAAAGGTGTATGTGCCAAATTCCATGGAGGTGAAAAATATAGTGTTGAGAGAAATCCACATTGTGTCATATGTTGGGCACCCAAGATATCAAAAATCCATTACAACTGTAAGGAGCCAACACTTTTGGCCGGAAATGAAGAAAGAAGTGGCTAACTACATCGCCCAGTGTCTAGAGTGCCAAAAGGTAAATACAAAACACATACATCCAACGAGGTTACTATAGTCATTTCTCGTTCTAGAATGAAAGTTTGAAGTGGTCGCAGTAGATTTTATTATGAAGTTTCCCCAAAAAATGAAGCAGTATGATTCCATCATGGTGGTGGTGGAGAAATTGACTAAGGATATGCATTTTATTCCTGTGAAGACATCACATAAGGTAGCAAACATTGCAAATATTTACATGAAGGAAGTTGTCAGGCTACATGGAGTGCCTAAGGAAATAGTTTCAAACAAAGATTCCAAGTTTACATCCAAATTCTAGCAAGGTTTGTTCAAAGGTTTTGGGACAAATCTGAATCTTAGTACAACATATCACCCGGATTCAGATGGGAAAATAGAGAGGACCAATAAGCTAATTGAATACATGATCATGATGTATGTGATGGACCAACCATCAAAATGGGAATACTATATCCACTTAGTGGAATTTTCTTATAATAATGGGTATCAAGCCTCATTAAAAATGAGTCAATTTGAAAATTTGTATACCATGAAATGTAACACACTAGTGATGTGGGATAACCTAGCAAAGAGAACCATCATTGGGCCAGATTTGTTAAAGAAAATGGAAGAGAAGATGACAAGGATCAGATAGAATTTAAAGGTTGCCTAATCTGAAAACACCACACGAGTTCTGGTACCAAATTGATCTGAAATATCAAACAAACTCTGATATTAATTCAGCCCAAAGAATCTTTAGATGCCAATTAGTTCATATGTAGATACTAAACAACTGACTAGATTCAAGAATGTAAATGAAGATCACTTGACTATTTGCAAAATATCATGTGGATGTCTTACTTATCCATAAACTCATTAATATTGATGAATAACTTGAAATGTAAATGAGATGACATAAGAAAAAATTAAAGAACTCAAATACATATGTAAATGACATACATCACTGCATCTTTAAAGTCCCTTTAAATAACATGATTGTTCTTCATCATCTCAAAATTCCAAATTACATTACAATATAGGCTTACAAAAACACAATTTTAAAGATGCTCTGAAAACCCTCTACTAAAATGCAGAAACATAGTGCATCGTTGAATTTCTAGCGAAAAATCATGCAAATTTGACATAAAATACTCAAAATACTGTCAAGGTACCCCTCAACATGCTTTACGATGTAGACTCATATGCTATGTACCCTTGGCACACATTACGAGGAAAAAAACCGCATAGAAAATGTTGTGTCTTGTGCCTTGGGGTGTGTGCCATTAAATATGAACCCCTTCTAACCAAGTCTCGGAATTAATGGTAAGATTTAATTACAAGTTGTTGGGTTTTTGTTACAACATATTATAAATAGTATATATATAATCCATATGTTATAAATACCATTTATGGTATATAGCTTAACCTCCACGTAAGTCTTGGAAACCATATGTTATATGGTTATATTGTTATAACACATATAACCATATTCTATAAACAATGTAACTCGTGCACAAATTGTGTAGAGATCCTCCTTCACGCCATGGTGTGGTTATATGGTATGTTAACATGATCAAGGGCCAAGGGTCGAGGGCTTGGGCCCTCGACCCTTTGGCCACCCATATGAAGCTTTATTTAAACTTAAATATATATTAAACCATATACTTTTCAAGTGATAATGCAGTGGTGTTGTGGTAAAGTGGGATATGCGAAGGCGTAGAGGCTAGGCATGTCATGGGGTTGATTCCCATGAAATCCATAAATTTTTACATCACATTAACCATTACTGTCCAATGAGGGGCTTCCATGTGGCAACCTCTCATTGGCTCTTCAATGCCATGTGTCACAATATAACTGGACCAATTATCTACCACTTGCCATCATGCAATTGGACCACTTGGATGCCACTTGTCAACCCGTGATTGAAGCACCTGTGTTTCCCCATTAGATACCATGTCACATGTACTGTTGTGTGCCATTTCATCATGCCATGTGTCATCCTCGGGTGGTGGCACATGGCACCCCCATTTTGCCTGGTTTGACCAAACTTTGAATGCTCATAGTTTTTTCATACAAGATTCGTTTGATGCGTCGTTTGTGTCGTTGGAAAGTTGATGACAATCTCTACAAAATAATGTCATTTTCACGAAATTTTGAGATGGTTGAAGTTTAATATTTTATGGATCCCCTAAGACCTCTGTGAGCGTTCTGGATCCTTCTGGACCTCTATGAGCATTCCCTATATCTTCTTGGATCACACCTCCCCACTGAAGAACTTTTGGACCTCCAAAAGTATAGATATTCAACAACTTAGTGATGATAATTCACTCACTCTTCCATCTTATTGAAATGTTCATATCCAATAACTTAATTATGAAGGTTCTTCACTCTTCCATCTTGTTGATCTTTTGGAATTAAGTCTTCATCTTGGGTCTTCAATCTTAGGTACTAGATCAATGTACTTATGTTTACTTCTCTATAATATAGATCTGACTCTGGCCTCTAGAACTGTAGCTAATATATAGCTCTAGTTTTGTCTCATATATTCCCTGACAACAAAAGTCTTGTTCAGTGAATCTCTATAATAAATGTATCTGTATTTCAACATCCACTCCCATCTTTGTTGAAGATATTCTATCTTGGCCAATATGAAACCAAGTCGAATGTTGATCTATGCCTTGCCCATTTGGAATATGTGCTCTTGTATGCTTGATGTATTTGTAGAAGTCCCTGGATGAATACTTTGTTCATCGTTGTTCCTATCTTGAAAAGAAATTCTATTTGTACTTGATTTCTTCTGTTCAAGGTATACATCTATACAAACATGACATAGTATTTTAAATATGCTTATAGCATGCATCTTTATGCGCCTCTTATTTTCTGAACAAGATTATTCAGATATCAAGTGAGAATGCTTTCACCTCACTTGTCCAATATCATTCATCCTTTATGTTTGGATAATGAGCACTTGACTCATTACAACCATAATGAAGACTAAAAAAACACTACTGACCAAGTTAACCATTCCCTTAAATTCAAAAACTCCACCATTCATTGTTTTAATACCCAACCATAAACCACTGATTAGTAATAAATTGAACAACAAAAATGAATATACAGATGCGAAAGAGAATGATTCATCAACATATCTTCCCTTCTTAATAGGAAAAACATCAACCAAAGGACCTATTCTGCTTTCAACCAGAGGTTGTATATCTGGATCCTAGATACTAGCATTAGCTAACATGTGCCCTGTAGTGACAATTGTCAAATTTGTCTTCATCTAATGAGCTCTCACAACGAACTCAAACCCATCCTTGAAAATATGATACTTATTAAGTTCCCTATAGAAAATGGCCTTCTTTTCATACAAGTATGGACTTCCCAAAACCATCCTGCAAATGTCAAGTGGAACCACGTCTAACTCTACCTCGTTAATGAAACTAGATGTGATCGCAAACCGTAACTTGCTTTGCTTAGTTACCTGTACCTGAGAATTATAGAAAATCCAACCCAAAGGATATGGTCTCAGATGAGGCTTAGTTTCCAATCCCAAATTCTAAACAACTTTCTCTAAAATAAGATTCACTTACAATCCACTATCAAGAAGTGTATCAATCTTATTGTTCTTTGAGATAACTCGTAAATGAAACAATTCATGTCTTTTCCTTCCATCAGGGATGTCTCTAATCTTTGAATAAGAAGTATGTGAATTGAAACTTGCAACAAAAGATTTGTCTTTGATGCCCATATTTGTAACCTTAGATTATTCCTCAGAATCTGATCCAAGATCTTGTACTATGGTCGTGGTATTCATTTTACCTTTCCTAGGCTCAGTCCATCCTGGCTTCAATTATGGATGTAACTTCCAACAATGCTTCTCATCATTCCCTTGTTGGAGTTACTTCACACACACCTAGGATTTATTTATCCTAAGTTTTTTTATTTTTTTATTAGTCATAATTAGTCATTATCTAGTCTCCTATATTTTAGGAGAGAATATTCCACCTGGAGAATATTCTCTTTCAGTTCACACTTCAGTTTGACTAGTTGAGTTGAGTTTAGATGTTGCATTGGGATCATCACCATGCAAAATTGAGATCATCACCATGCTAATTCGACCTTGCCTTGGTATCATCACTAGAGTGGTGCATTAGCCTTGATTCCCTCAGTTAACTCCTCACTACTCTCTGTTCAGTCAGTTAACTGAAGACTAGTTGACTAGTTAACTCAACTAGGTGGCAGTTCACTCCCGTAACTACTTGAGAGACTATAATAGGTGGCAGTTCACTCCCGTAACTACTTGAGAGACTATAATAGGTGGCAGTTCACTCCCGTAACTACTAGTGTGTGTCCAGATCACTCTAGACCACCACTATGGCGACTTGGTTCACCTCAAGTCTAACTCATTGAGTTATACAAAGTATATTATGTGTAAATTATTCATTATTCACAACGGTTAATGAGAATTCTTCCATTCTTTCTCTCTTGCTTCTTCTTTCTTAATTTATCTTTGCAAATGTGTGTAGTATTTTCTAGCTAGATCTATTCTGTGCAAGTTCAACACATTTACATCCCTTTCTTCTCGTAGTGAGAACATGTAGGATTTTTCTCTTCATCCCTCTTCACTGTAGTTGTCTTCTTACTCTTCCATTTACCTTTTGGTTTCTTCTCGTACTTGAATGGCTTCTTATCTTCGCTTGCATGCTTACCCTTACTAGATTCTAGTTGTGTAGCTTGAACTGATACTTCATCAATATCAGTAGGATTGAATATCAATATAGTATGGCGAAGATATGAGTGCATACCACTGATATACTTTAGAAGAGTCTCAGGAGTATGTAATGGAATTCCCAAAGATAATGTATTCCTCTTAAATTCCTGTTTATAAGCTTGAATATTTTTCCCTTTTCCTTGTCTCAGTTGTTTCCAAGCAATCAATGGTGTTTGCATATAAGCTAATGGATAAAATCGTTTTCTCAATGCAACAATAAATTCAATCCAGGAAGAAATGATTTTACCATGTTGAATAAGATCATCTTGTGTTAGACTCTCCCACCATATCAAAGTTGTGTCGCTCAGGCGAAGAGTAGCCAAATGTATCAATGAATTTTCCTGTGTGATTTTATGTACCCTGCAATACACTTCAATCTATTTGACCCAATTATCCAACTTCTTTGCATTCAACTCTCTGTCATAAATAGGCAAATCAAACTTTACATATTTCTTTAACAAAGGAAGATCATGATATCGAGAAGACTGATTGGAACACTTCTTCCTCTTATGAGAAGAGTGTTTTCTTTCCTTGGAAAAAGAGGATGATGATGATGACGACGATGATGAAAATGGGGATGAATGGGACCCTAGAGGTTCTTCACCTTCTCCTCCTTCAATTGCTTCATTTTTTACCATTGTTTCAACTGGACCACCTTCATTTTGATGAGGAGTTGCTCTACTCCTTTCTAGGTCTTCCCACAACTCTTTAACCATATTTTTCATCTCAATAAACATCCTTCGAAACTCCTTATTAGCCTTAGAAAGCACATCTACATGCTCCATTTCTTTTCTTCGACTGAATCTCCTTGAACCAATTTTAGGGTTATAACTTGCAAGATTTCCTTCACCTCACTTATATTTGGACCTCATAAGAATTCAATTGGAAATAAACGTCAAAACTAGCTCTGATACCACATGCTTTTAAAACACCACATGAGTTATGATACCAACTTCATCTAAAATATCAATTGATGTAAAGATGGAAGAGAGAAGAACAAGGTGAAATAGAAAATGTTTGCACATTGAGAAAAAATTGTCAAAAAATGCAAAAATCAAAAGAAACTTGAATTTGAGAAATGAACATGCTATGCTTTTTGAAGGATTCAAAACTAAATCCACATGAGCCAAAAACATGCCAACAAGAGCACAATAGAAGGTTGAGATAGAGGAGAAGGAAATAGGATGATTTTAATCAACAAATAAACATCAGAAACTCCCAGGAACATCTCGAAGAATAGAAGAAGATGCCATGGGGAGAAGTCAAAAATAATTTTAAATAAATATCATTTGTAAACTGCCTTAGGGTGAGAGTAACTACCCAGGGGTCTCTTCATCTTCCATTTGTAACTCTCGCATCTTCATTTTAAAAAATGCAAAATAAATTTGGAATGTAAAAAGACAAAACAAAGGGAAATGAATCGAACAACCGCAAGAGTTCAAGAGTCTCTCTTGTTTTATAAAAGAAAGATCGATGCATGCAAAAGAGTACCTTTTCCCTTTGTAATGAAAGACAATACTATTACTTATGAGTTAATAGAGAGAAAGAGGCATTCTAGAAATCTTGGACATTGGTGAATGTATATGAGACTATTGTTTTTGCATTTATCTTCCGCCTGAGTAGCATAGAATTATGTTGTGTGAACTATTTTGTCACTTTATGGTATATGCTCATGATGTCACATGTTTTCTTATGAGTACATAAATAATGTTATGAATAAATTGTACAACTAATTTTCTACGTATCTATAACATTGTTGTTATCACTTATCATTAACATACATTAATTATTTATGGTTCTGATGGTATTTTCTTTCATTGTACTCATTCTTTTAGTTTTGTTCTAGGGATAGGTTAGAATTAGTTAGTATAGATTAGTTTTCTTTCAGTTAGATTAGACTTAGGATTAATTAGAACTCTTTGGGGGATAGTTTGATGTCTTTCCCATTTTTCTTCTTTTAATTTTGAGCAGCAACGAGGCCCATATACTCGTCGGAAAATCTACACCAAATGAAAGTAATTCAATTTGGGACTTTCCATCGGGCGTTCTCCCTTACCTTCTTGACAGACCATTTGGATGCATCAATAGAAATGGCGCTAGAAGGAGGGCCATATGACAAGATGAGTTTGCAGAGTCATTATTATTATTATTATTATTATTAATTTACTAATGGCTCCAACCCATATCCCTTTATGGAGATGTTTTTCTGGTATTGTACCTCCCAAACCTCCTATAAAGATTTTACATTTCTTGTCGCAACTTAAATTTGATGGTGAAGGTTAGACAATCGCATCTGAACATGCTTTTACTTTCTGGAAATTTTGTAGTTCTCATAATATTACTAATGGAAGTGCTATTTGCAAGTTATTCACTCTCACATTTTCAAGTCAGGTCAAGAGATGGTGCGATACTTTACCGACCGCCTCTATTCACACATGGGAACAATTTATGTGTGAATTTTTGCATGCTTTTGAGAATTATGATTATGATAAATTGTGTGAAGAAATTTTAGAACTTAGGAAGAAGGAAAATGAATCTCTTAAATATTTTTTTATCATATTTACTCATCTTTTCTATAGATTTCCTTTGGATGACAGGCCCTCTAACCATGATTTGATTTCCTATTTAGTTTCTCTTACTAATGAAATAGACCAGCTGGTGGATGAAGAATCTAAATTGTGTTTCAAGGATCATGTTGTCATTGATGCCAATGGTTTGATTGATTGATGTCAAGTGATTGATTGATTTCAAAGGATTGATTGATTGATGATTTAAGTAATATAATATGTATTGTCCTCGATGAGAATGCATAGATGAAGATGGATCAATGAGTTGTCATTGATAGATGATGAAGATGGATCGATGTGGTTCCATTGGTATATGATGCATTGTTGGAAAAATGTATAGATGACTCATTATTGTCTTATCATGATTGATAAGG